>NTHP01001445.1:8894-24184 GCA_003416845.1 Oplegnathus fasciatus | reverse complement strand
GTTATTTGGGCTGTTAAACTTTGTGCTGTCCTTCACTCTCTGCACAGCTGATTTCTTGTTTCTCTCCTACTCTGCTCTGTGCTGGACTGTTACAGTGCATAACCATCATCTCCACCTCTCACAGCAGCAGGTTTTATCTTGTTTGACAGTTTCATTCCCTCATGGTGAATATCAGGTATCGTCTCTGTGCCATCTGTGCGCATATGATGTACTGTGATGCGCTATTGTGCTGTGATGCATTGACGGATTTTTGGAGACTTTGTAAAATAAATCCAGAATGACAAAATCTAACACGAATGTCTTCTGTTATTATTTATCGATTTTTCCCTGTTGAAAAAACCTGTTGTTGTTGTTAGCCGTCCATTAGTAATCCCATGATGCCTTGGGTTGAGTCTGTTGACCAGTCAGAGGCTATGTTCCTGACTTACCGACCAATCAGAGACAGTTTCTGACTAGGGTTACACGGTCACAAATAGGCTATCTCTATAGGTAATGTCAGCCAACAGGCTCTCTCGTCTACAGTCCCAATCAATTCCGTTCAAAACTCCACACGGTGTGGCAGCGACGGAAGTGTAGACTGCTCCTCCTCCCCTCCTGGTAATCCTTAAATTGGCACTATTCACCGGTAATACCTGTGGTAGTTTAGAGGGTGGCACCTGTACTCATAGTGTACGTACATAACTAACGTTCCCGCCTATTTATTTTGAAAGAGCAAAGGCCAATAAGGAAACTCCAACACTCGACTGACCAATCATGTAACTTCATCACTCAGTCAGTCAGTCAGTGACAGACTTTTGCGTTTGTGGGGCTGGCCCTCTGCGGTCCAGCCAAAAATGTAGCTGCAGGCAACAAATCAGGGGGCTGAGCAGAAGTACATTATAGTGTATTTCCACAAGTCTACCTGTTCACCAGTGCCAATCACCTTCTTTCAGTTCAGTTCAATTAATAGGAAAACTAAAATGAAGAAATCACCATAATAAAACACAATCCATCGAAGTGTTGTACAAGATGCAAATTGAAGAAATAGTTCAGCATTTTGGGGACTGTGCCTATTCACTTTGTTGCTGAGAGTGAGATATTCACATTGATACCACTCTCATGTCTGTACAGTCAATATGAAGTTGCAGCTGGTTAGCTTAGCTTAGCATAAAGACTGGAAAAGGGGGGAAACAGCTAGCCTGGATCTGTCCAGAGGTAACAAAATCCACCTACCAGTACCTCTAAAGTGCACTGGTTAACATGCTATATCTGGTTTGTTTAAACCATACAAGAACTGAAGTATAAAAATGACAATTTTCTGTTTTTAAGGGGTTATTTGTCAGACTATTTCTGCGTTCACATCAAAAGTTAGGGTTTGATCAATGCTTGTACCCAAGTACTTAAGTAAAGTTCTACTTTTTCTACAGGCTGGTTATTGAGTATGAGTGGGAGGATGTTACTGGTTTCACTTGGTTTGTATTATTAGTTAGTTTGTTTTAGCCACATTCATTTCCAGTTTCCATGCCTGACACCAGTCCCTAAGTACAGTGACCTGGCTGAAGTAAGCCTCCTCATTTCATTTGTGTGAATGGAAAAGCACTTGAGCGTGCTGTTTTCACTCAACTTTCTACCTGTCTCAACCAGAACAACCTTCTCAACCCACGCCAGTCTGGCTTCAAGGCGGGTCACTCGCCTGAGACTGCCCCCCTTGCTGTCACAGAGGAACTCCACACGGCTAGAACAGCCTCCCTCTCCTCTGTCATCATCCTGTTGGACCTTTCAAATCCTCCTGGCTGATAGCTCCCAGTGGATGTCTGCACACCACCTGAAGCTCAACCTCGACAAGATCGAGCTGCTCTTCCTTCCAGGGAAGGAATCTCCCGTCCATGACCTCTGTACTATCATCGAGAACTCTTTGGTGTCCCCGACTCAGATTGCAAAAGGAATCTGATGTGACACTGGACGACCAGCTGTCCTTTGCTGCCAACATCACTGCGACAGCCCACTCCTGCAGACTCATCCTCCACGACATCAGGAGGATAGGTCCGTTCCTCACCCAGGAGGCGGTGCAGGTTCTGGTCCAGCTCATCCAAAATGCGGCAGCCCGGCTGGTCTTCAACCTACCCAAGTTCTCCCACACCACACCATTACTGTGCTCCCTGCACTAGCTACCGGTGGCTGCTAGAATCCGATTCAAGACACTGGTATTTGCGTACCATGCTGCGAATGGCTCAAGCACATCCTAAATCCAGGACATGGTTAAATCATACACTGCAGCCCGTCTACTATGCTCTGCTACTGCCAAGCGGCTTGCTACTCCCTCACTACGCGGGGGACATAGCCATCGTTCAACAGAATCATGACTGTTTGCTGTCCTGGCTCCACAATGGTGGAACAAGCTCCCCATTGACATCAGGTCAGCAGAAAGTCTTCACACTGTCCGCCACCGACTGAAAACTCATATGTTCAGACTGCACCTTAGCCCATGAAGAACAAAAAAACCTTTCTATCTCCCATTCTTTTCTAATGTAGCACTCAAAGCACTGTGAAGTTGTTGTACTTGCACTATTTGAAGTTTGATGTACTTACATGATTCTTGCTACTTTCTGTGTGTATCCACTTGGTTGAATGCACTTATTGTAAGTCGCTCTGGATAAAAGCGTCAACGAAATAAATGTAATATAATGGAAAACAGCAGTGGTGACAGCACTCAGCCTTGTGGTGCCCCAGTGTTTAAAACAAGCTTGTCTGAGTAGGCCCTGTTGATGAAAACTCTCTGAGGGCGGTCAGTTAGAAGGCTTCTAATACAATGAATGAGACTACCATTCACTTTCATCTTAAAAAGGCGTTCTAAAAGAGTGTGAAAAGCAGAGCTAAAATCAATGAAAAGAACGCAAATGATTTTGGTTGCTGTAAGTGGTCCACTATAGTGAAAGTTGCGTCCTCTGTCCCCCTGTGTGATTTCTTAGACCATCAGGCCACGGACTTTGTTGGGTCTGATTCTGGAGAGACACGTGGCTATTTTTCTCTCAGATAGCTGAATAGGTTCATAGCTACCTATCTGCTTGCAGATATTACTGCAGCCTATTCTTGGGTTTCTCATATCATACCTTCCATAGTAGATGTTTAGGTCGTTAACAAATTCCACAGTCTGCATTATTCACGCTTTGCTTTTTCCTTTCTCTGCCCATCGTCATATTGAGACCCTCCCATGCTTGCTTTGCATTGCCTGCACAGAATGGGCCTCATTCACCAACCGTTCTTAAGAAGAAATTTCTTCTTAAAACCCACTTACGCAGTTTTCATGAAGATTCTAACATTCACCAATGTTTTCTTATGTGGGATTTGTTCTTAGTTAAGAACAGAATCTACACACACTCGAGCACACTTACGCACATTCGAGTGCTGACATGTTTGTGCAAAGTAACTGGTTATTGTGTTTTCTTTAATTCTACAGTTGTATAATATTATAGGTTTAATTCAAATTACATGTATAATATTTTTTAAGAATTATTTTCATTGTTTTACAAAGCATTATGGTCTTTTGAAATGAATAAACACTACACTAACATTTTGACTATGTACACTAGCTTTAGTGTGTGGTGCGATGAAGTCATCAGGCCGGGATGCCCTTAGTTCCTCGGGTTCTCGGCAAAATCCCTGGATACTTTCCCTTCTCTCTACTTTAATGTGTCACACAAATGAAGCACCTCTGCATCGCCACACTCGTTACTTAGACTAGTCGCCGGCAGACAGACGAGAACAGGAACAGGTGAGTGTCACACCTGGGTGATGCAGTATATTTTTATCAATCGCCTGAGAACCTGATATGGAGAGGGCAGAAAAGAGTACCGGCAGCTTTAGAGAAGTGCTGGTGTGCAACAAAAAGTCACGGTTCACCAAAGAGTAAAATCTAGTGGTGCTGGTACTGCGTACCGGTGAGTAGCGGCCCACTTCGAGCACTGGATCCATTTGCAGAGAGTGACGAATATTTTTTTGGCCTCAGATTTGAGATCAAACCATTTCTTTTTACTTCATCAGATGTGCGCCCTTCTCCGGATACAGCGTTCACTGAACGAGTAACAGCATCCCATGCATCTTGTTTTGTGTTATTTTATATCCCCTACTGACGCTTCTAAATATGACAGCTCATTTGCTGTTCACTTCCTGCAGCACTACCTCCACTTCAGAACTATTGAAGTTTTTCTTATGTTTAGAGTCGGGTGCTCCACCATCTTTACATTTTCATTTGGGCATTCTTGACTTCTCTCTCAACTGTTCTTTTCAGTTTCTGTGTGTGATTTCTGTGTCCACATGGTCCTGCAGTCTCATGCCCTTTTATGGGGATTGGTGGGGCATTTACCGATGCTAACCAGGAACAACTGGCACGCGCTCTCAACTTACGAGGACAATAGGATTCATCATGATAAGAACACAAGTGCAAACAATTCTGTGGTTTAAGAACACGTCATGAATCCAACGTAGACTTTTCTTAGGACTTTTCTTAAGAACAACTTAAAGAAAAAAATTAGGAAGATATTGGTGAATGAGGCCCAATCTTTGCTCAACCTTATTCTTAAAATCTGTTTTCGCTTTAAAAACTTTGCATCCTTCTCTTTCACATTTGCTAAATCCATTTCACCTTTCAAAAATGCAACCTTTTTCTCATTTAACCACGCATAAGGTCTTTGGAGAGCCAAGAGATTACTGAACACCTTAACTGAGCTGGTTGTGATAACAGTGTCCTCACATAACTTACAGCTTATGATTGTATCTGTCAGTCAAGCAGTCCTTAAGCTCCTCTCTGTTGTCAGACAATTGCTGGACAGTTTTCAAGAATGGTTTTTCATGCTTGACTTTCTGTCTATGTTGGGAGGAGATGGATGACGTTATGATCCGACCTGGATGTTGCCAAAGTACTGGTCCAGAATGCGAGTGGAGCGAGTGGGCATGCTCACATATTGCTGCAGAGTGGGAAGGTGAGGCAACAGCTTGTATGTGTTAAAATGCCCCAAAACAAACACCAGTTGATCTGCCGATCTGGAAAGTGCAGCACTGAAGCTGTCAGTTATGGTTTCAGTGGATTTCTATGGTGGCCCTGAGAGCTCAACGCACAGCAGCTTAAAGGGGCTGTATGTAACAATTTACGCGTATTAGCCATTTTTTAACTGTTTTTTGTTGCCAATGTGTGAACAGATTGTAACATAACTTAAAAATTGAGACCTTCCCCGACTTTCTCTGTTGACTGTAACAGCCTGTGGACTGATTTCTATGTAAAGGACTCAGGACGGTTTTGCTCCTGAGTGTCTTTCCTCTCTTCAGCTCCACTACAGCACTAACAGTGAGCAACACGAGCTAAATGACCGGCACACAGCACAACACAGACTCACAACCCGACACATCAACACATCTTATTTATAATATTCCGTCTGGTTCACCGTCCGTTAGTGTTTTCATCCAACTAATGCAGCTCTGCTGATGCTGCTGAGCCTCTCGGTGAAAGCTAGACAAACAGCGATAAGCTAAAAGCTATTTTTTTAACAACTTTATTGAAAAGCAAGCTGTCAGCATGATGCCTGTCAATCACGTTCAGTCTCGTGTGTGTCACGTCACTGTTTTGGCCGATGCTGGCTCGCTCCCAGGGAGTGAGAGCAACAGGATGCTGACTGCAGGTGACTTAACGGCCACAGGTGTCATTGTTAACAAAACACAAGCAAATTAAGAAAACATCTTCATCAATTTGACAACAGCATTTAGAAAACACACTGCAAATACAGAAAATGACAACGAAGTGTTTCCAGAGGACACTAAAAAGTGCTGAACACGGCTTGGACACGCTTGTTGTTGCCACGATTTGTGACTCATAAAGTTACTGAAGTCTGGTCCGTGAATCATCCCTTAATGTGTATGTTACTGCTCTACTTTGCACCTGCGTTTCTGTATTTGCAGTGTGTTTTCTAAATGCTGCGCATGTGTTGTCAAATTGATGAAGATGTTTTCTTAATTTGCTTGTGTTTTGTCTGTTTGCATGTGTTTTCTAAAGTTGCTGTATGTTGAGCTCTCAGGGCCACCGTAGGTTCCTTATTATTCAGCCCTGAACATAGACAAGGGTTATGGTGATTTGTTCAAACTCACGCGGGAGGTGAGACGGTCTGAGAGCAGCTCGGAATCTCTGGTGCACTTTCAGTTGTGTAGCCTAACCATTACTCAGTGATCTGACATTTGACAGAATAATAACAGGTGTCTGCTTCCCCGCCTTCTCAACCTGTTTCGGACTCCCCCCCTTGAGCCTCTTTTATTTTTTTAAAATTTTGTTTTGAATTTGGGTTTTTGGATGAGATACAGGTGGTTTAGGGTTAAAGCCCACAGTGTTTTTGCTTTGTCTTAAAGAGTGAGAAGCAATTCCCTTAAGTATGTGATGAGTCCAGGAACTTGTTGGTTCTCACTGACTCCGTTGTTCCAGATTATTGCAAAATTCTCGTGTATGAATGCGATCAGTTGGCTATGATAACCACTGCTAGCGAGTAATCGGTTTTCATGTTTGCACCATTCACAGATGTAGAAAAAACACACATTGATGCCGTATTGACAGCGAAAAATCAACAAACAAACAAACAGAGAGAGAAGAACAGGGTCAGCAGCCAAGCTGCAGCCCCGGCTATATACTCTACAACTTCTACAGGTACACCATTGAGTGTATCCTGACTGGCTGCATCACCATCATCGATGCCATGTTCATGGCCTGGCGTTAAAGGTGGGCTGGGAAGTGGACAGCAGGTTGTGGAAACGCCAAAGGAAAAGGCTTCGTAAAGTAGAAGGCTTATTTAACAGATCAAGACGACAGGTTAAGACAACGATATTAATACAATCTCAACTTATTTTATGCTCTTTGTATTTCGTTTCATAAGGGTTCACTGTCAGATTATGATAACACTGTAGTTTGAAAGTGTTACGACCCAGCCTAGGGGAAAGTCCTGGCGCAACATGAAAAATGAGACTCCCTCTTCCCAGCTCCCAAGAACCACCAGCAACAACAGATTTGCAGCCCTCTGAAAGGTTTATTTACGAATTTTAGCTTCAGGGTGGGCTACCAGGAAAACAATAAACAAAAGGGAACTAAAGTTGCAACTTAAGCTCACCTACTCAAATAAGAGAAACAAAAAGACAAATTACTAATTATTGATTACCAATCGAATCGGGCGGGTGTATGGGCGGGACCTCGATACCGCAGCTCCTTCCCTCGATCACTACTGCGCAGACTCTGGCTCCAAACGACGTCACCAGTGCAAGATGGCAGCGCCCGTATCCGGGATATTTTGACTTCACTTTTGTACACTGGGAGGAAGTGAAGTCGCGTCGTCCATCTTTATATACAATCTATGGTTGGCTCCCTGGAACCACCTACACACTCACACAGTCAATCTTCCACTCAGCCCATCAGCCAAGCTCACCTGCAGCCCATCACACACAGACACTACAGCAGAGAGAGGGAGAGATAGAACATCCACAACACATGCACAGAACAGATTAGAGTACATACACAAAGACATAGAGAAGGTTCAGCCCTCTGGGTCGTAACAGAAAGGTTTTAATTTTTCTTTCAGTGTAGTTTGCCATTTCTATTGGCATACCGAAAAAAGCTTTAAGTCAGACAAAAGCTTTCATTTGTCGGTGTCATTTTTGCAAGCAGAACTTTTTAGTGTTCAGCCTCAACTTTAAAAACTGGCACATCATCATAAATTATAGAGATTACTGTAATGTAAAACTGATGCTGGACAAGCTGTAAGCACTACAACTCTGAATTACAAAGAGAACTTTTGGATGACAGTACATCTAAAATGTAAGTTAAAGTAATCACGAGTTTCCTTAGTTTATAAATTTGAAATTTGATCTTTGAAAGCATTATAGACTTAGACATGGCCATGGTGGAGAGTTTTTGCCTTGTCTTCATTGGGAGGGGATGGGTGATGAAGTTTGTCGTCACCAGAGGTGCCATAATGTCTGATCCAATCAGCAGAAAGATAGTGAACGCAGGAACAGAAGTCCTGGAAGATGTAGATGTACCAAGAGCCTGTGTCTTACTAATGGGGCTGATATACATGCTCAGACTCAGCTACGCAAAAGAGCTGATCAAAACTTTTGAGGTATTTCAAAAGATATTCCTTGAAGTAGATGGTCTTAAAGCCAGCCTGAATGGTAATGTTTCTGAAAAATAAACTGCTGTCTTAAAGAAAAGTAAAGACTTAGGCATCCATACTCAAATTCAGCAGGAAATATTGCACTGTTGTGTATGTCAAGTTTTGTTGTGCAACACTAGAGTTGCAAAGGGTTGGTAAATTTCCGGAAATTTTCCAAGGGAAGTTTTCATTTTTGCACAATTTCAATATAAAAATTGTGCCTTTTAATAATGAACGTATTCAGCAACACGTTGTCCTTTAATTCATTGTCTTTATAATTTTTGTGTCCTTTGCAATACAATACAGGGTGATGATAAACAGAAACAATCAACAGGTCTGCCATTGTCATTGGGAGTAGTGATGTGACGTCCATTCCGCACAGCGTGATTGGTTGATGCCTTTATTTGCGGCGCAAAAGCTCAGAAAAATCAACCTCGTTCTGAAAAAAAAGTATGTCGCCTTTTCGCCTCGTAATATTTGCGTTCTGTGTGAAAGCGCTCATGACAAAAACAACAGTTCGAAAAAATATATTGACGTGTGAATTAATCACACGAAAAAAACTGGTGTGTAAAGGTCTTTAGAGAGGTATTAATTCAACTTTATGATCATTTTGGAGCATGGGTTGCATTATATTGTGCTGTACTGAGGTGTTTCTAATATTTAGTCTACCCTCACTGATATAGGTGGTGTGGACAAAAATTTGAATATATAATGCAATACAATGTTACAACAAACACAAAGCACAAAGTACAGCCTACAGTGACCGTGAAGTTGAATCAACACCTTTCAAGAAAAACTGACTATGATTAACCCTCATGAAGGTACTTATTGCAAGAGTGTTGTTCAAATTCATTTCTGATGTTTGTGTTTGTGTGACTTGGAAAGCATGCCTCTTGCATCTTCGATATTCCTCTGGGAGAATACATGTAGCCATTTGATGTGTAACACTGCAACTGCAACACTAAATTTACAGCATGTATTCATTTGCACTTAGTGTGCAGAGTTGGAGACCCCAGTGAATCAATGTGTAGGAAAATGATGTAGGAACTAAATTTTCATAAAAATATACTTATATATACATTACAGTGACTTCTGGAGTCGTTTTTGTTTGAGAATTTTACTTCCGCATCTGAAAAAGCCAAACCGGAAGTGACGTAACGTAGGAAGAAAAATAGTCATTAAAGCGATTCCAGTAAGACAATGAGGAAAGAGGAGACATATCTTGTCGGGATGATGGTTGTGACACAAACGGACGGGATTTTCAAGGATCCACATGTGGTCGGAAAAGTTTGTAGGAGGAAAACTTGATGTACGGTCGGTCAATATAACAAGAAGCGGGATGGTTATCACTGACTGTGTATCGAAGCGTCAGAGAGATAAAGCACTGAAGAGTTCTACATTTAAAGATGATTGCAGTGTGACTTGTTTCCCACTCGGATCAGAAGCAAAGAAGAAGGGAGTAGCAAGTGGCGTGCCACTGTCAGTTGAAGCCAAGTCATTTCAGGATGTTGCAGGTGTGTGTGAGGCAAAAAGACTGACCAGATACCGAGAAGGGATGAAGGAGGACAGTAGCTCGGTGGTTCTGACTTTGGGCGGGGAACTGCCTGAATGAGTGTACCTTGAGTATGTGTGTTACAGGATGAGGCCATATGAGAGAGCTCCTCTCAGATGTTTCTGCTGTCAGGAATATGGACATGTTGCTGCAGTTTGTAGAGGAGTCAGAAGATGTGGGAGATGTGGGAAGGACAACTGCAATGTGGAGGAGTGCAAAGTGGAGAAAGGGCAAGCAAAGTGCTTGCATTGCGAGGGAAACCACCATGCGGGGTCAGCACAGTGTCCAAAAAGAATCAAGGAGGTGAAAGTGAATAAGATCAGAGTAGAAAAGGGATTATCATATGCTGAAGCTGCTAAGAGAAAGGAGAGAAACGATGAAAGGGTGGCAGTGCTAAAGGAACAGGAGCATGGAACTGATCAGAACATCTGCATGGAGAAGAAACAATTTTTGGCGTTCATTGCCATGGTTATAAATTGTGCTGTTGAAATACAGGGGAAGTTGGAAAGGATCAAGAGGGTGCTGGATGCTGCCATTTTTGAATGTTGTGGACATACCGGGAGAAGATCTAGATATTACACTGAGGGAAGGATTTGTACCGACTCAGACAATGGGTCTGGGTTATAAAGTGGACAATGTCGTGAATGGGATCATTTTGGGTGGACACTGTAAATAGTTTGCACTGTGAAGCTGTCACAATCCAGCAGGTTGGGGTAATGCAATGCTATGGATGCCTACAGCTATAAAACTCAGTAGAAGAAGAAGACGACGACAATGTAACGTAAGGGAGAGCGGTCAAGTTGAACAATAGAAATGAATGGCTCTCAAGCAAGTTTTGACACTTAAGAGGTTGTAAATGTTTATTCATATGCATATGATGGACCACAGCCTTATAATTATGAGCCTGCTAGGCGTCCAAGAGAGAACAGACCTCTTACAGTATTCAGTCCTCTCTGTCCTACTGCAGGACAGAGAGGACTGAATACTGTAGAAGCTTTTAGACAACAAAGGCTTCAGAAGAGAGCGTTGGTGAGTTTTATGAATATGGATGAAACCAAGTTACAACAATGTAGGAACTTGCAGTTTTTTTCTGTCTCACAGAGTAATTATTGTTAAAGGTTGTTAAAACTGACTTTAAATTCTAATATCAGCTGCTGTAGTGGAGCTGATCTATCAGAATATAGAAAGTAAACATGCTTCATTTTAAAGATAGATGAAAGAAATGCTGAATGAGAGATTGTATTGAGTTAATGAAGCTAGTGGAACAGAGGCTAGACAGGAAGTGATGTCATGACTTCAGCTCTCTATTATCACGTGCTAAACAAGACCCAAACACAATAAATGTTTTACTTTAGTAATCACATAATCTAGAGAACAATAAAATGTATTCATTGACTCATTCATCCAGCCTTGATCCTTTGTGAGGGGGTTCAACATTAACTGTCATACAGGCTCTAAAATCATTCTGGTAGATAATCTGTAAAATGAATCATGTCCTGTGTTTTGGTAACATTAACATCTGAACAAATCAAATCAGCAATACATCCCCCACACATGAAGCCCTCAGAACACAGCTGAATAAAGGTGAAATATCTGGAAAAAAAGACAAATACTGCAGTTTTGTTTGGATCTTCTTTTATTTGCTGATGTGATTTTGTTGTATAAACAGCTTTTCCTCTGATAAGAAAATGAAGATTGATACCAATAATTCAAAACTCAACACATCAATCAAAAAACAGAGTACAGGAATGATCTGAGGTACTTTGATTAAACAGTTAATATTTGATTAATGCTGCATAATNCAGGAACAGTCCATCCACAGTTACACAGAGAGGGATATTATAGCAGGGCTGCAGTGCAGAAACCCTCATTACAAAGATGAAGCACATCTGAGAGTTCAGTGGAGCACAAACCAACCAGGCACTGGTCTACAGAGATGTGGAGAAAAGTGATCTGGTCAGATGAGTCATCCTCCACCATATTCTCCACAAGTGGGCCAGTGCATGTGTGGCGAACACCAAGAGACAGGTACAGGCCTGAATCCTGGACCCCTACAGTGAGGGGGTCTGGTGGCTCTGTTATGCTGTGGGGGGCATTTTGCTGACATGGTTTGGGTCCACTTGTCCCCTTAGAGGGAAGGGTCACTGCAGATCAATACAAAGTAGTTCTGAGTGATCACCTTTATCCTATGATGAAACATGTCTATCCTGATGGGAGTGGTCTCTTCCAGGATGACAGTGCCCCTGTGACAATGGGGTCACTGAATGGTTTGATGAGTGTGAACATGATGTGAATCATATGCTATGGCCTTCACAGTCACCACATCTCAACCCAGCTGAACACATATGGGAGATTTTGGAGCGACGTGTTAGAAAGCGCTCTCCACCACCATCATCAAAACACCAAATGAGGGAATATCTTTTGGAAGAACGGTGTTCATCCCTCCAGTAGAGTTCAGAGACTTGGAGAATCAATGCCAAGGAGCACTGAAGCTGTTCTGGAGGCTCGTGGTGGCCCAACACCTTACTGAGACACTTCATGTTGGTTTTTCCTTTAATTTGTCACCCATGTGTATGTTTCGCTCCGGAGGGCATGGACCAACAAAATATTTTGTTGATTAATTTGGAGGACTTGTTGATCCAACTGAGCTGTTGTCTCGTGTGTATTGAACATCACTCCATCAGTAATTGCTGACTTGGGTACAGACTTTTATTCTTGTTTTTATTGTACTTTAATAATCTGAAAGCAGCTTGTTCACATAATATTCTTCCATATGCTGATAATACTGCTCTCTTTATGTCTCGTAAATGTAAAACTCTTTAAGTGCAGAACCACTTCAAATAAGTAGATGGTTTTATTGTAACAGGATGTCTCTTCACCTGTGTAGAGCTAAACCCACCCCCTAACTCCTTTCTTTTTTTAAATCTTTAAATTAGGAAAGATATCATTAAATATATCATAGGCATCTATCAAAATATGGCTTTAAAAGCTTTCATCAAAAGAAATTTAATAGATGAAATGCTGGAAAGCTGCTTTTCCTCATTGTAAAAGTCTCTATTTTAAGAGCACTAATTAATTGCCATTTTGATTACACTGTCACCTCGTAGTACAACTCAATAAATCTAAATAAAAAATAAAATTTAGTGTAAAAGCCCAAAATAGTAATTGTTAAACTCCTTTAATACACAACATTTTAGAAATATAATTAAGTTAACAGGACATATATTTTCTTAATTTTACAGAACAAAGGAATTTTTTAGCCAGAGTGTAAAAAGTGAAGAGTTGTTAAATATGTAAAGCCATCAAGACAAACTAAAATATTTAGGATTTACACACATGCTTAAACAAATTTATCAAATACAAACACATTGCAATTATGGCAAATATAAGTCTATTTTATTATAAATATAAGAAATATAAATAATAAGTTGCAAATTGTGAATTTTGTTATGAAGTCAAATTATGTGTAATACAACAAATATGGTCTGTGAAGACTAAAATGACAAATTAAATAAATAAATATTAAATTAATAGTTGCAGAAAACTGAGTAAGTGGTCAGTAAAATAAATTAAAGTGGAGGCTAAAATGTGATGGTTGAGAGGAAGTTTCTTTTAAACATGAATGATGGTAATGATAGATGAAAACAGTAGTAATAAGAAGAGAATAAGTTGCTGCTCTGCTGCTTTATCAAACACTACCCTGAGTAAAAGTATAGATATGAAATATACTTACCATGTTTGCTATTCATCTTTGTCTTGTAAAAGCAGTTGATCTGTGATGTCTTGTTGCTGTTGATGTCTTGTTGTTGAATAGTTTTTCATTTCATCTTTATATATTCTGTCTGTGTAGTTCCCTCCCCTTAAACATGTCATCTGTTACCTAGCCAGTTTGAGGAAAGAAGGCTCAGACAGCCAACCAGTCACAGATCAGAAATCAACATGTAGCTGGAAGCAGCAAATTAGGGACCAAACCAAAGTGCATTTTATGTTGGGTTTGACCAATAGTTGATTACATATTTTAATTATTTTTATTTTTATGTTTAGGTTGTTTTTACAGTGGATTTTGTATTTTATATATTATTTTTAATAAACTGTTTAACAACAGTTGGACATGTCATCACTTAAGGATTGTTGAGGAAATGTTTTGTTGAAGAAAACTTCACTCAGGTTTCACTCCATTCCCACGGACACTTTCCATGGGAATTAACAGGAATTTCTGGGAATGTCAATTAATGGGAATAAAATGGAAATATAGGAGTTATTTGTTCAGGCTGTATTTATCATGTCATATGCACATAGAAACTTTTTTACCATATCATCAGCAGACATAATTGTGAAAATCAACAATTTAGCTGAGTTGAACTTGAACAAAAAGAACTAATGCAATGCCACATACAAATAAATAGCTAAGCAGCCCTTTGTTCATGAACAGAACGTTCTCTGATGACAAAAATCCATTAATTTGTCAAATACAATGTAAAATGTGCCATGTGGTGAGTTAGCTAGCTAGCAAGTTAACTAACATTAATGGGGAAAGGTACTTTCAAGGTGACAATGTGGGCTCTGTGCAAACTTAGGGTCTGAAGTGAACAACTAATTTGTAAAAGAAATCTTTTACAATAATTCTAGAAGGTGCGAACCTGTCCAGTCGCCGCTCCATGAGCTCCGCTAAATTTATGCAAATTTCTGACTTTAATTTATTTTATATTGACAATGATAACATATGACTATGAGTCACTCATCAGGATAGGGAAATGGTCGACTCACCACTTTGTAAACTCTCTTCCTGCCGGCTCTGCTGCCTGGCTGGTCGAGGTTTTCAAATGTAAACATCGGAGTAAACATCGAGTAAAAGTTGGAGGGGATAAACACCAGCTACGATCTCGACCACAAAGACAAGCAAGACCATCTCTGCATCCATCTCTACATTGGAAGAAACACAGAGGTAAATGTGGAGGGATTAAACACCAGCTGCCACATGAATCTTCTCTGCCAGGCATCCTGCTAGCCAATGTACAGGGGTTGGATAATAAACTGGACGACATCCGTGCCCGCATCAGTTTCCAACAGGATATCAGGAACTATAATGTCCTTTGTTTCACTGAAACTTGGCTAAATCCTGGAATACCAGAAAGCGCCATTCAACCAGGTGACTCTTTTTGTGTAAACTGATCCGACAGAACAGAGGACTCTGGCAAGAAAAAAGGAGGCATGTGCTTTATGCTGAATAAGGATTGATGTGACAGTGGGGATATTAAAATGCTATCCCATTCCTGCTCACCTGATCTGGAGCTACTGACAATCAAATGCAGAACGCATTATCTACCAAGGGAATTTACATTGGTCATTATCGCAGCAGTTTATATACCTCCACAGGCGAGTACAGAGGCTGCCCTGTTGGATCTTTGCAAAGACTTGAACTGCTCACAGACCTTAAGAAGGTTGTGTCTGACTTCCATC
Organism: Oplegnathus fasciatus; assembly: GCA_003416845.1. NCBI lineage: Eukaryota > Metazoa > Chordata > Actinopteri > Centrarchiformes > Oplegnathidae > Oplegnathus > Oplegnathus fasciatus. The sequence continues at coordinate 9,016 of NTHP01001445.1, read as the reverse complement.
AACATACTGACTGCACCACAATGAGAATAAACACTCACTGCTGGATCACTGCTGCATGGCATTCAAAAAACAGCTACAAAGCAGAATCTCTACCCGCATTCGGGAAGAGCGACCATGCGGCT
>NTHP01001444.1:37214-50254 GCA_003416845.1 Oplegnathus fasciatus | reverse complement strand
AGTCGGTGGGGTTGTAGATTTTATGGTTGTGGTTGTGGCCGACCCTGTAGTTGTAGTAGGAGGTTCGGTTGGTGGGGTTGTAGATTTTGTGGTTGTGGTTGGACCCTCAGTTGTAGTGGGAGGTTCAGTTGGTAGAGTTGTATATTTTGTAGTTGTGGTCAGCCCTGCAGTTGTAGTGGGAGGTACAGTTGGTTGAGTTGTAGATTTTGTGGTTGTGGTTGTGGTCGTGGTTGGACCCTCAGTTGTAGTGGGAGGTTCAGTGGGTGGAGTTGTAGATTTTGTGGTTGTGGTTGTGGTTGGACCCTCAGTTGTAGTGGGAGGTTCAGTGGGTGGAGTTGTAGATTTTGTGGTTGTGGTTGTGGTTGAACCCTCAGTTTTAGTGGGAGGTTCAGTGGGTGGAGTTGTAGATTTTGTGGTTGTGGTTGTGGTTGGACCCTCAGTTGTAGTGGGAGGTTCAGTGGGTGGAGTTGTAGATTTTGTGGTTGTGGTTGGCTCAGCAGTTGTAGTGGGAGGTGTTTGAGTTGGTGGCGTTGTAGATATTGTGGTTGTGGTTGGCTCAGCAGTTATAGTGGGAGGTGTTTGAGTTGGTGGGGTTGTAGATTGTGTGGTTGTGGTTGGCTCAGCAGTTGTAGTGGGAGGTTTTTGAGTAGGTAGGGTTGTAGTACTCAGTGTGGTTTTTGTTAATAGTGTAGTTTCAGACGTTGGGGTTGTATCGGTGCTGATAAGGGGGGCAGTTGATGGAGGCACTGTTGATACTGTGGAACCACTGACAGGTGGTCCAAACGTTGTTAAGGTTGTGGAAACAGTAGTTGTTCCCTTAGTTGTACTCAGAGTTTCAGCTGGTGGCGTTGTAACTTTTGTGGTTGTGGTTGTGGTTGGTCGCTCAGTTGTCGTGGGAGGTTCAGTGGGTGGAGTTGTAGATTTTGTGGTTGTGGTTGGACCCTCAGTTGTAGTGGGAGGTTCAGTGGGTGGAGTTGTAGATTTTGTGGTTGTGGTTGTGGTTGAACCCTCAGTTGTAGTGGGAGGTTCAGTGGATGGAGTTGTAGATTTTGTAGTTGAGGTCGGCCCTGCAGTTGTAGTAGGCGGTTCAGTTGGTGGAGTTGTAGATTTTGTGGTTGTGGTTGGTCGCTCAGTTGTAGTGGGAGGTTCAGTTGGTGAAGTTGTAGATTTTGTGGTTGTGGTTGGACCCTCAGTTGTAGTTGGAGGTTCAGCTGTTGGGGTTGTCGATTTAGTGGTTGTGGTTGGTCCCTCAGTTGTAGTGGGAGGTTTAGTTTGTGGGGTTGTTGTAGTTGGATTACATATCTGTACCTCACAACATACCCTGATCTTATAGTTGAAGCACTTTCGTGGAGGCCTTAACTGATCCTCTCGTCTACATTCTAAACCACGGCCCACATCACAAGTAACAACTTGGTGAGTTCCACTCAGAAAGTCCTGGAAGTTTTTTTCAGGATGTTCTGTTGATCTACAATCAATTTCTTTGGGATTTTCGCATATTTGTTTACCACTATTTGTGATGTTCTCATATGTTTCCCAGTCACTTTTGTCCTCTTTTGGGTCATGCACATCATACCACTCTGACCACTCACACGTTGTAATACATGGTGGAGTGGCAGGAGTTGTAGATTGTGTTGTGGTTGTGGTTGGCCCTGGAGTTGTAGTAGGGGGTGTGGTTGGTGGAGTTGTAGATTTTGTGGTTGTGGTTGTGGTTGGACCCTCAGTTGTAGTGGGACTTTCAGTTGGTGGGGTTGTAGATTTAGTGGTTGTGGTTGGACCCTCAGTTGTAGTGTGAGGTTCAGTGGGTGGAGTTGTAGATTTTGTGGTTGTGGTTGTGGTTGAACCCTCAGTTGTAGTGGGAGGTTCAGTGGGTGGAGTTGTAGATTTAGTGGTTGTGGTTGTAGTTGGACCCTCAGTTGTCGTGGGAGGTTCAGTTGGTGGAGTTGTAGATTTTGTGGTTGTGGTTGGACCCTCAGTTGTAGTGGGAGGTTCAGTTGGTGGGGTTGTAGATGTTTTAGTTGTGGTCGGCCCTGCAGTTGTAATGGGAGTTTCAGTTGGTGGAGTTGTAGATTTTGTTGTTGTGGTTGTGGTTGGTTGCTCAGTTGTCGTGGGAGGTTCAGTGGGTGGAGTTGTAGATCTTGTGGTTGTGGTTGTACCCTCAGTTGTGGTTGAAGATTTTGGACATTCATCTACACATATCTGGGTCTCCTCATCAAATATGGGTTTGTCTTCCGGGCATACAGGGTAACAGCCTGTAAAACAGCAGACATTATTATTTGTAGTAAAAGTAAAAGTAAAAGCATTGTTATTTGCATTGTTCTTTAATCTTTGACACTGAAGCCAGTCAGGTGGTCTTTGAATCTCTTTTCTTAATTTGTAACATGAAGTAAGCCAAATTGGATCAGTTCAACATTTAAGATTTGAACTGCCATACTAATCAGAGGTAAGGTGAGACATTGTGAGTCAATCTCTTACCTTCCAGGTTGGGTATAGGGTTGCTACAAATTCCTTGTGGATTTAAACAGGTCTTGTAGCAAGGTGTGTGGCAAGGGTTGTAGTGCCAATTGCATTCATCTGGGCCGTTGTAGTAATCACAAAAGACAGCTAGGAGGAAAAGATACAAGTTATGCTGTGTTTTAAATAAAGGAAAATATTCCTTCAAATAACTACATTCATCTCTGTGTAGTGTCACTCAGTGAAAGAGAATTCACAATGAAATTCCACCTGATATATTCTCACATTATATTTATTCTAGCACTGAGGACTGTATTTAGTTTTAGCCAAATATGGGAAGTAATCACTCACTCCACATGACAGAAAAGTATGATGGATAACAATAAAGGAAAATTCTTGCTTTTTAAGAACAACCTTCAAGTCAATTAAAAAATAAATTCAACAACATTTTGTGAGACTAAATTACACTTAATTTTAGTGTATATTGAACTGAAGGCATTATGAAAGTAAGTAAGCAAGTAAGTAAACTTTATTTATTTACTTTGCTGTACAAAGCAAACATTAGAAAGTTAAAAACACGACATAACAAAGTAAAACACAATAAAAACTACACGGAAGGCAAATGTAGAAGTCAGTTACACACACAATAAGCAATAAAGTTAAAATACGCAATAACAAAGTAAAACACAATGAAAAACTACTCGGAAAGGTAAAATAAAATAAATAGAAAACCACATGAAAGGCAAACATACATTACATGACAAAGTGCTTATGAAACAGGTGAGTTTTTAACAGCTTCTTGAAACAATCAACTGACTCTGCACGTTTTATAGCTGGGGGCAGACGGTTCCAGAGGGTGGGAGCTACAACTGCAAAGGCTCGGTCACTTTTGGTTTTAAGCCTGGATTTAGGAACAGCCAGAAGGCCTTGGTCAGTGGACCTCAGTGATCTCACTGAGGCCAGGGGACACAATAACTCAGAAATATAAAGTGGGGCCAGCCCGTGAAGTGCTTCATAGGTGATTAAAAGAATTTTAAAATCAATTCTGCAATGTATGGGTAACCAATGTAGATTGGTTAATACTGGCGTAATGTGTGATCTACGTCGTGTGTTACTTAAAAGTCTAGCAGCTGCATTTTGGACCCACTGGAGCCGAGACACAGACGACCGACTCAGGGTGGTGAACAGTGAATTACAATAATCGAGACGGTAGGATACAAAAACATGAATGCTTTTTTCCAGATCTTGAAAGGATAAAACAGATTTGATTTGATTGATTCTTTGTGTGCAGTTCAAAGTTCGTATGTTGGTCAAAGAAAACTCCTAGGTATTTTGAGGCTTTCTTAACATTTGCTGCTAAAGGACCAATACACTGCTGTACACTATCGGAAGTGCTCTCAGGACCAATGATGAGGACTTCTGTTTTGTCAGGATTGAGCTGGAGGAAGTTATCTGACATCCACTCCTTGACAGCTGTTAGGCATTCTTGCAAGGTGGAGAGTTTACTGAGGTCATTTGATTTGAAGGAAAAGTATAGCTGTGTATTGTCTGCGCAACAGTGATAAGAAATGCAATGAAATTGACAAATTAAGGAACCAAGGGGGAGCACGTACAGGGAGAAAAGAATGGGACCAAGGATGGAACCCTGGGGTACACCACACAACAGCCAAGTATATGAGGAGACATAATGATCAATGGCCACAGACCAACTCCTGTCTGACAGATAGGAGGCAAACCAGTCAAGGGCAGTCCTGGTTATACCTGCCCATTACTGAAGCCTACTGAGGAGAATAGAATGGTCTATAGTGTTGAACGCTGCACTTAGGTCAAGCAGCAACAGAACTGAACATTCCACTGCAATCTTTAAAAATATACTTTTCATGAAGCATGGACTGACGTCCACAGAGTCTCTTTAATATATATCAGCTTTAATTACATTTGGTGTCCATTTACATATTACATATATATATTGAAAAATTAAACAGGGCAGAATATCAGATGTCCAGGCTTATAGAGAAAAGAACAGCAAACTATACTCATAAATGCATCACACACATCTTGACAAATCTCTAAATGCTGGGATCATAAGACTTATTTTATATTTTAAAGTTCTTTTGCACAGCACTTTGGTCACCTTAAGCTCTGTTTAAATGTGCTCTAGAAATATACTCTATTTACTTACTTACTTACTTATTTACTTACTGTACCATAAGAATTATGGGATCTAAAAACAGGGTCTTGGTCAGAAAAGGCTGAAAAATTGTTGTTTACTTACGACAGATTTCTGGAGTTCTCCATGCAACACAGACACCAGCCTCATTACAAGCTTGAGCATAAGCTGCAACTGCTGTGCAGAAACATTCACAGTCTCCTCCAGAGTCGCAGGCACATGAGTCTTTCACACAGTTTTCATGAAATGGACGGGGATCTACCTGTTCAGTTATCAAAATATATAACAGATTTTTAAAAATGTGTTTGATGTTTTCAACCATGGAATTTGAAATAATGACAAATCAGAAACAAATCTGTCATTACCTTACTGTGGCAGTCTTTGAAAGTACCGGTAACTTCAGTTATAATGCTGCACATAACTTTTGCCCAGTGATGCCGATTGGGTGTCACTTCACAAGGGTCAACATTTATTTCCACATCTGTGCAGCTGCTTGACACTTTCCAGCTGTTTGCAAATTCTAACGGATTGCTCACTATCAGCTGACCCTGGGTGGTGAAGTCATTCTGTCCATCGCCATCAAAATTTCCACACAGGCCACATACCTCTCCCTGTACAGCCAGAAAAAAGAAGTCAGTGACGTCTTTTACGTCAGAGCAATATTTCATATCAGCACAAGAAACACGCAGTTTCCAAGCGTTAATATACTCGTATCATGTTGACNCTTGGCTAGGGTGTAGTAACAGTCTCCATGGAAGGTGAAGGTTTTCCCATCAAAGGTGGTTACATGCGAACCCTCTTCAACTGCACATGTAGCAGGTGTTTGAAGGCTCTTACAAGCCCATCTACCTTCTAAACATGTACTGAAACAAGCCAAATCACTTAGGTTAACAAAGAACGTTCACAATTAAGGAGACCAGATGGAATATTATGTTGACATTATGAAATATTCAACATACCATTCCTCTCTGTCCTGTCGGTAAATCTCTCCGGAGTTATAGATCTTGTTGTGTTTGCACTGACATTCAGATTGAGCAATACACCCTCTCATGGAAATATCATCAAACACAGTTCCTGAAGTAGACACACGTGACATGAACATGAACATTCGCAGACTACGAAGATAAAGTGTGACAGAATCTTTGAGAGTAATAAAAAGTGAAATGGGAGACTAAAATTCTCGTGTGCACGTGTGAACAGCACTAACCAGGAGGACAGAAGCAGCCGTCCATTTTGTGGTCCTCACACAGTGAACTAGTGTCTAGATGTGTGCAAGTGCCCATGCAAGGGGAACCGCTCTCTTCATAAACCATGTTGAATGGGCACTGTTTAGCTGTGGAGATGTGGCACAAATAAAATAAGCAGAGGTAGGTGTGTTAATGTGAATTATTCAAGAGTATATGCAGGTAATTAATGATTTTTCCTTAAGTGTAACAAAAGTAGATTTTTTATGTACTTCTTTGCACTTACGTCGTTTTAACTGTTTTTTGCTTTATTTTAAATCACACCAATTACACAGAACTTATTTTGCATCTCTCCATGAGCGAATAAGTATAAGCAAGTAACTGGAAAATAATATGCTGACCTTTGACACACTGAAGTCAGACAGAAAGGTAGACACATCTTTTTAATAGAATATAATTAAACCTATCATCCTAGAGCTGCTTGAGAAAATTCAATCATGTTCAAACAGTAACACAGTACCTTTTATTCAAAGAACAATTAAAATTAGTTGCTTTTCACTTAACTGATTTCAGTGCTTTAGTCCTCTCTCCACCCTGTACCATAAATAAAATACAAAGATAATAACAAAACAGAAAAGAGGACAGAAAATCTTACCACAGAACTGAGGTGTCCTCCAGTTGGGAGGCTGCCCTCCTGCATGGGAACACTGTCGAGAGAACTCAGACAGTGTGCTGCAGACACAGAAGTCATTTGTACTGTTGGTGCAGCCACACATGTCCTGCACACAGGCCTGGATGTAAGGTTCAGGGTTAATCAGTTTGGTGCAGGAGCTCCAGGACTCTGAACGCAGCTTCTGATTACAGGTGGTTTGCTAAAAGGGAAAAAGAGGCAGATAATAGAGACAAAGTTACTCTGCTGCAAATCCTACCTGTATGTATTACTAAATATCTCTATTGCTAATACTAGTTGTGTAATAAACTCACAAACTCCTTGCATGAATCTGGCAAAATCACATCCTTTGGCAATTCATCTTCTTCTTCATAGGGGTCCTCACAATCATCGTTTGGAAGATGGACTTTCTGTTTGTTGCCAAACTCAATGGGGCTGATTTTGTGACCTGCATTTGATTGTAAATACAGAATCAAATGTCAAAGACACAGTGGATGATTGTTGGAATGCATGGATATATAAATGAATAACCATGTATACCATTATGAATGAACTCATTGTAGACAGAAACACCGTTGAAGTCTCCACAAAGTCCACAAGTGCGATTAGCATAATCAGGATCCAGTTCCACCTGCAACACAGCAAGGGGTCTATCAAGTTCTTCACAAACTCATATTGTGCTATTAAAAAATTGCAAAGCAAACAAACACCAGTTTGTTGTGTTTGTCAAGTATAACCCAAGACAGTCTGTGTAATTAATTTCTTCACAGAGACCAGAATTTATTCAAATACCATCCATAAATAAAATATACTGTATAAACATGACTGTATCTCTGCAGGGTCGATCTATTTCACATTAATGAAAGAAAAAAGTGTTACCAATAATCATAAAGGAGCTATGTAGATATATTTCTGCCTGGTGTATCGTACCATAAGTGCTCTAATATTCTTCTGTTTTTAGCAGNTTGTAGTATGGCATTTTAACACTGGGAAAAAGAGAAAGTTTGTTTTATTATAATGCACAAATATCATAGAAAAGAGAAGTACTTTCACAGGCTATATGGCTTTTTACTTACGGAAGGTGATTCACGGTGACCAGGCTCTTGGTGAGGTGGAATGAAAGATCATTGATGGTGACCACCACGTAACTCACTGTAGGGTTTCCATCGTTCTCTTTCCTCTTCACGTGCACTGAGAACTCCTGGTAGGACTCGTGGCAGTCTGAGACCAGGTTGTATTCACACATACCAGGGAACTGGTACACATCACCATCAAACGTCTTGAAGTGCTCTCTGCCCCATGTGCTGCAGATGCTGCTGACATGGTTGCGAACTATGGGAGATTTTAAAGTGTAGAAAACAGGTTGAGAAATGCTCTAACTGATATTGGAGACAGTGCTGTACATCATTCATTTGTATGTTTAAATAAAGCAGAATAATCCGTTCACACAGTCCTGAAAAGCGTTCCTCAGTATCCAGAACAACAACAGTCTTACCCAGTCTGGCTTGGACATCAACGACACTGGCAACAGACAAAGCAAGGACACACAACCACACACATCTCAACCTCATCGTTGCCACTGTGGGCTTGCTGTCACCAAAGCAGGTAATAGTCAGACTGCACTTGGCAGCCCTTTATATTGAGATTGCACATTTTTTTTCTCATACCTTCTTCATGGGAACTGATGACTTATTGTTTGCCCAGACATGGCAAACATGTGCTGAATGGATGACTTGATGCATTTCACGTTTCAAGTTCCAATATAATCATTCCTACATCCTCCTTATCACTTGATTGAACAAATATGTTTGCACTTCAGTTCCGATTTTTTTTATTCCTACAGGAATGGGCAGCAACGAAACAGTTTTGCTGACAGTGCGCTCCTCTGTGCTAAACTTGCTCTTCAAGAAGTACTTATGTCTGGATAAAATAATAAATCTGCGTCACAGAGAGAGCAGGTCTTGAGGATGCCATGATTTCTGTAAAATTAAACTTTTTATCTTATATATACAAGAATTGTGTTATGATATGATTAAACAGGAAATTATAAAAATATTTTTATTATTGGACTATTGTCCAACCACCTCACATCCAATGTCACCTAATTTTATTTTCAGTAAGCACTACAGCATATATTTTAATAATTATGGCAATAATAACAACTCATAATAATGTAAAACAATAAGAAAATCAAATCAAATCATCATAATATGACATTTCAATGAGCATAAATAAAATAAGGTACAGGGAGCACCATGTCACAGTCATAAAACTGTTAGGAAAGTAGAGATCTCATGAGAGGGTATGGCGTTAATAGAGGTGTCAAACTACAACAACCTCAAAGCTTGACTGTGCATGCTAAAACAATGGTTTAAACAGAGCCTTCGTCGCCGTATCTGCCATCTGCTTAAATGTAAATGTATGCCAAGAAATTGCAAGGAATCAGTGTCTCCACTAAGGATTATAGGATTATACTACAGGACACAGAGTTATCCGAGGAGTTGAATTATTCCAACGTTGAATATCCAAAGGTAAAAAGATAGCACACACACAGATCTTCAGGACAAAGTTGACTCATCTCAATTTCACCAATTTATTCTGGCCATGTGAACAAACATGCTAACGTTTCAGCCTTGTGGCCTTCATCAGGGCATGGAGAAAAATGGAAATCATGTCATTTATATGCAGGAGTTGGCAGATGATTGGCTCAAAGAGTCACATGGTTATTAACTTCTTGGTCCCAAATACATCTTTTCTTGACAATATGACAATGACTAAAAACAGGTGAAATGGTAAATCCCATATACTTTAACAGCTCCAACTGAGGTTATGGAGTTGAATTATTCCTAATTTCATCAACTGTATTTCAGAAATGTAAACTTAAAACACTGGAAAATAACAAACCCTGGGGCATTACAACACTGGAAAGAGGAAATGTATTATTATTTAAATATGAAAAAGACAATAGCTGTAGAAAAGAATGAGCTAACACAATTCAAAACCACAAAAAGAGAAGTTTTACAAGATGTATGTACAAAAAATCCCAGATTATAAATTGGTAATCTGAACCTTTGGGATGTAGGATAGGATGATAATAATGAATCCAGAATCTATACAGAGACCAGATTCTTTGTGTATTTAAGTTTCAATTGGTGTGTACTCAAGAGTGATGAACTGTATGTGTAGACTTAGCAAATGTTACAAATTATGTTTATGTACATGTGTTAACAAGATATTACAATAATGGGGGTGAGCTTGTTTGTTGTGTGTTTGTTTAATGAGAAATATTAAATATTTTATCCACCTNCTTTCCACCTTGGCTAGGGTGTAGTAACAGTCTCCATGGAAGGTGAAGATTTTCCCATCAAAGGTAGTTACATGCGAACCCTCTTCAACTGCACACGTAGCAGGTGTTTGAAGGCTCTTACAAGCCCATCTACCCTCTAAACATGTACTGAAACAACCCAAATCACTTAGTTAACAAAGAAAATTCACGATTAAGGAGACCAGATGGAATATTATGTTGACATTATGAAATATTCAACATACCATTCTTCTCTGTCCTGTCGGTAAATCTCACCGGAGTTATAGATCTTGTTGTGTTTGCACTGACATTCAGATTGAGCAATACACCCTCTCATGGAAATATCATCAAACACAGTTCCTGAAGTAGACACACGTGACATGAACATGAACATTTGCAGACTACAAAGATAAAGTGTGACAGATTCTTTGAGAGTAATAAAAAGTGAAACGGGAGACTAAAATTCTCGTGTGCACGTGTGAACAGCACTAACCAGGAGGACAGAAGCAGCCGTCCATTTTGTGGTCCTCACACAGTGAACTTGTGTCTAGATGTGTGCAAGTGCCCATGCAAGGGGAACCGCTCTCTTCATAAACCATGTTGAATGGGCACTGTTTAGCTGTGGAGATGTGGCACAAATAAAATAAGCAGAGGTAGGTGTGTTAATGTAAATTATTCAAGAGTATATGCTGGTAACTAATGATTTTTCCTTAATTGTAACAAAAGTAGATTTTTGGCTGGACCGCAGAGGGCCAGCCCTACAAAGGCAAAAGTCTATCACTGAGTGAGTGAGTGAGTAGGTGAGTGAGTGAGTGAGTGATGAAGTTACACAATTGGTTGGCTGAGTGTTGGAGCTTCCTCATTGGCTGTTGCTCTTTCAAAATGAATAGGCGGGAACGTTAGTTATGTACATACACTGTGAGTACAGGCGACGCCCTCTAAAACTACCGCTAGAATTACGGGTGTATAGTGCCAATTTAAGGATTACAGAAGAAGGAGAAGGAGCAGTCTACACTTCCGTTGCCACCATACAGAGTGGAGTTTTGAATGGGATTGATTGGAACTGCAGACGAGAGAGCCTGTAGGATAACGTTACCTATACAGGTAGCCTATTTGTGACCGTGTCACCCCAGTCAGAAACTGGGGCAAAGAAACTGGTCGGAAAGTCAGGAACACAGCCTCTGATTGGTCGACAGACTCAACCCAATACATCATGGGATTGCTAATGAATGGCTAACAACAACGATAGCTGTTTTCAACACGGAAAAATTGATAAATAATCACAGAAGATATTCAGTGTTGGGTTTATCATTATGGATTTATTTTACAAAGTCTCCAAAAAGACACCGCAGTTCAAGGCTGGATTACAAAGCTTCTGAAGGGGATACAATCGCACCGGAGCACTGACTGGAATGGCACAGCGGTGACAGTATGCTCTCCGGTCTCTGGCTGCAGCGTTCTGGAGATATTTATTTATATTTTATATTTATTTAGGATGTCGTATACGACACCATCGACCCAACAGTGTGTAGCTAACATGGCTAACAAACACTACACTATCTCGTGCTATCACTGTTATTCCGGTTTTACAGCTTATAGTCACACACTCCATTGAAGTAGCTGCTCAAAAGAATCAATATATATTTCAGATCAGGACACTCTTGACTTGAGAATCGCACAAACAAATGCACACCCATTTCACGTGAAACAATAACCAGTCAATGTGTCACAGCGCAATACCGCATCACAGTACATCATATGCGCACAGATGGCACAGAGACAATACCTGACATTCACCATGAGGGAATGAAACTGTCAAACAAGGTAAAACCTGCTGCTGTGAGAAGCAGCGCAGATGGTTACAGACTGTAACAGTCCTGCACAGAGCAGAGTAGGAGAGAAACAAGAAATCAGCTGTGCAGAGAGTGAGGGACAGCGCAAAGTTTAACCACTCTTCAACCACTCTGACAAAACACTCAACACAGTGAGACAGAAAAACGAGAGACATCCTGCAGATAGAAACGAATGAAAGAGCAGGGAGTTAACAGATAATCAGAATAGTTATAATTAGAATTGGAATAAGTTCTCTTTCAAATCAAATCTCTGAAGATATGAGTGGAAAGTTTTGTTCTTGCAACTGCATTTATAACATTTTTTTTGTCAAACTGAGCTTAACCATGTCATGTGATATTCTATCTCAGTACACTTTAAAAACAAATATTACTGGGACCACTACAGAAAATTGCAGATGAACATTCAATATCCAGGAATTCACATTATAGACACAACCGCTGACTGCCTGTAGCAATTTGGCTGCAATAGAGCACAATGACCATACACGGTCCAGCCATATACTAGGTTTTGACCTAGTCTTGTTTGTGTACTTATTTGCACTTAAGTAGTTTGAACTGTTCTGTTACTTTATTTTAAATCACATCAATTACACAGAACTTATTTTGCATCTTTCCATATGCGCAAGTAACTGGAAAATAATGTGCTGACCTTTGACACACTGAAGTCAGACAGAAAAGTAGATACATCTTTCTAATAGAATATAATTAAACCTCTCATCTTAGAACTGCTTGAGAAAATTCAATCATGTTCAAACAGTAACACAGTACCTTTTATTCAAAGAACAATTAAAATTAGTTGCTTTTCACTGAACTGATTTCAGTGCTTTAGTCCTCTCTCCACCCCGTACCATAAATAAAATACAAAGATGATAACAAAACAGAAAAGAGGACAGAAAATCTTACCACAGAACTGAGGTGTCCTCCAGTTGGGAGGCTGCCCTCCTGCATGGGAACACTGTCGAGAGAACTCAGACAGTGTGCTGCAGACACAGAAGTCATTTGTACTGTTGGTGCAACCACACATGTCCTGCACACAGGCCTGGATGTAAGGTTCGGGGTTAATCAGTTTGGTGCAGGAGCTCCAGGACTCTGAACGCAGCTTCTGATTACAGGTGGTTTGCTAAAAGGGAAAAAGAGGCAGATAATAGAGACAAAGTTACTCTGCTGCAAATCCTACCTGTATATATAAATGAATAACCATGTATACCATTATGAATGAACTCATTGTAGACAGAAACACCGTTGAAGTCTCCACAAAGTCCACAAGTGCGATTAGCATAATCAGGATCCAGTTCCACCTGCAACACAGCAAGGGGTCTATCAAGTTCTTCACAAACTCATATTGTGCTATTAAAAAATTGCAAAGCAAACAAACACCAGTTTGTTGTGTTTGTCAAGTATAACCCAA
>NTHP01001418.1:0-10345 GCA_003416845.1 Oplegnathus fasciatus | reverse complement strand
ATGTGGTGGTTGAAAAACTGTTGCAGTTTTTCATTGGTGAAGTTGATGCACAGCTGCTCAAAGGTGTTGAACTGTAATGTAAAGGGAAGCAAAAGTCATTTTCATACTCATATCTTTATTACCTGCATTAAATTGAAAAAGATGGAGTTGAATAAATGAATTTCTCTGTAGAATATAGATTATATAAACATAAGTAGAAGAAACTCACGTCAAAGATCTCAAATCCAGCAATGTCCAGTACACCAATGAAGTACTGACGAGGCTGCTTGGTGTCCAGGGATTGGTTGATCCTCACCACCATCCACAGAAACATCTTCTCATACACTGACTTAGACAGTGCACCAACAGCATAGTACACCTAAAAGAAATTCAAACTTTAAAAATTACAATAAATAGCCCTTGTTGTGCCCTCCGTGTTGCTTCCTTCATCTATTGTACTTTAAGGGACACCTTACAATAAATTCAACTCTTTAAGTTTCATTCTTACCTGCTGGACATTTTGTCCCTTGGTGACCCACTCATTTCCTACTTTGACTCTTGGGTGACAGAGACCTTTGATGAGGTCAGCAGAGTTCAGGCCCATCAGATAAGCTACTTTGTCAGCATCTGCATGTAGATGTAAAATCTCTCAATAAGCATAATCTCTCAATAAACACATTAAATCCTGACATGTTTTATGTCCCGTTTATCATGGTTCAGGGCTTCAGAGAGCTTCTCTCACCTTCAGTGCCATCAGCCTCTGCCTGCTCTTCGCGCTGCTTGTTCTTAAACTTCATGTTGCCGTGATGCATGATGGCACCAGTCAGCTTGTAAATGCCGTTCTTCTCTTCTTGAGTGAAGCCCAGCACATCAAAGGCATCCTGGTGAGAATAGGGGTATTATATTTGATATGTCATTGATTTTTTGCATTATATCAGTAGAGTGACAGGAGAGATCCGGGGGATAAGATAGTATGTGCTCTCTGAGCCTCCAGGATCCCACATTAAACCGTAGATGACATCTGACTTCGGACATCTAATCCAGTCCATTCAAATCATTTTCACTCTCATGTAGGGACACAGTAATATGGGATACAAGTGACATCAATGATATCCAGTTTCATAATCCCGTACCAACAGCTAGATACAAAATAACATGTGGGAAGCCAGAATATTAGCTAATAGATTTTCTGGCTTTTTCAACAACCCTCATTAACAGTTATTTTTCAGTCAACCCCACAAGGTCTAAATCTAGAATAGCAAAATCTATAAATTGGACTACTACCACATATTAAAAACTTTTACTTTACTTTTTCATCTGAGTGGTGGTTCCATAACAAGACGTTATGGCGCATTCCTACTCACATCAGTGGCCATCAGCTCTTCAGCATCATTGATGGAGGCTACAGTCGTCTCTCCTTGGGAGATGAAGGCGTAGTCATAGGGGTTGTTGGTGATGAGCAACATCTCTGAAAAGGAAAACAGAAGTGTTAGATTTTGTATGCTAGGGATATCGCAACATTACAACTACTAGTTGTTACTGGTCCAAAGATAAGTTGTTTTTATTTACCAAGCAGCTCAGGTTTCTTCTGAGACAGAATCTGATAGAAGATGTGGTAATCTCTCTCAGCCTTAAGCTGATAGGTGACACGGGACTTTTCCAGCAGATCTGTAAAGACATTTGCATTAGTAGGTGGGGAGATGATCATTGTGAACATGTGAACGAATAAGATGAAAGTATTGGGAAGAGACTGCTTACATGTCTCGATATCAGCTGACGCCAGCTTTCCACTGGCTGCAAAGTGAATTCGGATGAATTTGCCCTAAAATGTATTTTTAAAAAAAGGTTAAAATATGCACATATGTACAAAGTGCTATTTCATTTCAGACAGGAACTTACAAATCTGGAGGAGTTGTCATTCCTGATGGTCTTGGCATTACCAAAGGCCTCTAAAGCTGGGTTAGCCTGGATGATTTGATCCTCCAGAGTACCCTAAAAAAACAGGAGTGCAACATTCATTCAAATAGATAAACACTAAAGAAAATGATGCGATGTGCCATGAAAGGTTCATTTCAGCATTATAAACCTTCTTCTCAGAGCTTCCTTCCTTCTTCCCGCCTGCAGCTGCAATGCTGGCAAAGTACTGGATGACTCTCTTGGTGTTGACAGTTTTCCCAGCACCAGATTCTCCACTGAAGACACAAATTGAATTGTTTTGATAAATTGACGAATGGGCAACATACAGTACATAACATGCAACTAGTCTGGTTTTTGAGTAATCAAAAATTACTGTTGCAGTCAGTAAATACTTATACATCTTTTCATCAGAATACATTCTCCATAGCTGCCCCTATGACTGTAATTATCTATAATCACCATGATAGCCTATCCTTTCAAAATGCATTGTTCTGTATTGGCCTATTGTAGCTAATGAAATAGTAGCAAATTATTACAATAGTGACAGCATCAATGGCTGGCTTGTAACTGAATCACATCTCATTAAAACTGTCCAAAAGAATACATACTGAATGTTGTTTAGTTATTTAGTTTCTTGCCATTAAATCCATGATTTAATGTTAATGTTCATATTCAGGTCTTCTTGTCCAATATGGCATTAACAAGCACAACTGCTCACTGATTACATACCACTTAAAATAATAACATACATTACTGGGATTAACTGGAGCATGTCAGCAAAAACTCACAAAATCAACAAATAATATTTCATGGACGGCTGCTGGATGCCACTTACTAAAATTCTCACAGTATAAGAAAGTCATGAAAACATAACTTACGTGATGAGAATTGACTGATTTTCTCTGTCTGGAAAAGAGAAGAAGGTAAGTATTCTAGGATTCCTTAGCAAATTTCCGCTTTACCTTTCTGTGAACATATGATAACTGAAGGTAAATTACCAGTTAGCATGTACTGGTAGGCATTGTCAGAGATGGAGAAGATATGAGGAGGAGCTTCACTCCTCTTCTTTCCTCTATAGGCAACAACCACTTCCTGGTTGTAGACTGGCAGCCACTTGTAGGGGTTGACAGTCACACAGAAGAGCCCAGAGTAGGTCTATGAGAATGAGAAAGAGGAAGCAAACTGTTTAAGATAGAATTATAGTATCCATTGCTATCTGAATGTTGTATGTAGTTGTACTAAAGGTGAGGGGTTCAATCTTTGTCTCATAATGTTCAACTCACATAGATCATCCATGCTGCATAACGCTCTTTGAGGTTAAACAGCACAGCGGGCTCATGGAGGAAGGTGAACATCGCCATGTCTTCAATTTTATCAAACTTTGGCGGGTTTTGAGGGTGTACATCACACTCCTTCACTGTGACAGTCTGAAAATGGAGACAGTCAATATTAATACAGTGTTATTAATCCTTCTGAATTTCAGATACTTTCAAAGATTACAAGTGCTTTTTGTGTGAATACACTGTATGAGGGAACACAGGACCATCATGCCTCTCTGCATCAGAGTCTCTGGCTTTTGTTTCTCTGCTATGTATGACTAAAGGACAGATGGACCTGAATCATCAATTGCATTACCACTGTGTCTTAGTTAGGAAAGCAGTTGCATCCAAGGCAGCTGTGCCTGCCAGCTCACTGACCTTCCCTCTCTCAGTCTGAGCAGTGACTTTGTCCCCCTCACGGCTGGTGATGGAAGCCTTCACATACTCCTCGTCAGCGTCAGGAACAAAGCACTCCTTCTTCATGTCGAAAGGACGGGTCTGGGCCTCCAGACGCTCCCTGTCTGACTTCCTCAGGTACGGGGCTGCTGCCCCAAACTCTTTCATGGCAGCGTCACCCATTTTTCACCTTGTCTACGGAAAAAACATTTAATTTAATCATGTTGTGTATTTATCTAAAGGCAACTGCAGGATAAAAAAATGCATATGCCAATATAGTCAGTTTTTTATTTCTTAATTTATCATATATTATGCTGGTGATTTTTTCTTTTTAAAGATGTTTTTAAATGAAACACACATTAATTTTTCAGATGCTCTTACCTTACCAATCCCTGCTGAGGAGACTGAGGTGTAATGGTCCTGAGGAAAAAAAGAATGGAAACTGATGAGACTTGTCTGCAGTCCAACACAGGTATTGCTTTAAAAGTGTAGTCGCTGATTTGTAAGCCATTGTCCCTGCACCTTACCTTGAGATAGAATGGTGACCTATTGGGCGTTTCACCATGAGTTCTCCTTATAAACAAAGCCTCTCTTCCAAATATGGAGGAACGTTTCAGGGACCAGGAATGTTATTGTGTCTGAGTTGCGTTGGGGGTACATGAAGGGAGGGGAGGGGGTTAATGAGTGTCGGAGAGCAATATAGAAATCAGCGGGTCAGAGTCTTATCAGTGATGGGGTCTTCTGACGAGGCCATATTAGGAGCTCCATGCAGTGTGGTGATTAATCATAGGTATCCTCAAGCAGCCCGGGGACCACAACTCAGTCTTTAAATAGACACAGGGAGGAATTCCTTTCTCATCGTCCTTTACAATAAGTGTGCTTCTGTTACAGGAACAATACGTGTTGTACTCAACAGAAGCATCCTCACTTAAGACAGCCAAGACTGATACTGATCAAAAACTCTTATTTTGTATTGAAATGGTGTATGCTTTAAATAGATGTAAATCTGGTGAAATGCTCAACTTCGGGATTTCAAAGCCTTTTCAATTTTACTTTTACTTAAAGTGTTTATTGGTGAAGTCTTTTTTTTTATCAGACAGGTCTTTCTTGTAATAGAAACAATGTGGACAAACAGCTGTTGCAACAGCCAATGCCAATATTACCAATATAAAAACAAAATGAAAGAAAACATATTCAAAATATGTTTATATCCTAATGCCATCATTTTTATGCAAGTAGAGGACAACAACAAATCCATCATTAAAAACTGGAAATGCATATGGCTATAATCCTAAAATAGCATGTTATGTATTATATATGTATCTGTTTTGTTTTGCAAAATTGCTAAATAATTTTAAAAATCACATTACATTCTACTTCAATATATTTTTGTATTTACAAAACATAATATGTTAATAAAAAATTAGTTGGAGATAGAGGGAAATAAATAAGTAGACATCATTAATGCATCTTGGAAGAGCAGCCAAAAAAAATTTAAAGGATAATTCACATTGTTTGCATGATTTACAATAATACAGAGCATTCCATAAATGTAAAACACTGGTATTGTTTTCTAAACACAAAGAAAGATGCAGGAATTATCTGGGGAGATATTTTAGAGAAGTATGTCATGTATGGGTCTCAATTACCCAGACGGCTTAAGTGGAGCCGCAGTGAGGCATTGGTAACATATTGTGTTTAGTTATCATAGAATGGACTTTGCGGTAACATAAACAGCCATCAGATACAGAGTGGGTCGATCTAAATAAAGAACGTTAGTCTATGAGATTAACCAGTCGACAAGTGCGAGACACACAGACAGAGGTCTGCCACAGGTGACATGCTTGAGATTCACTGAAAGGCAGTAATGATGGCACACAATAGAGGGCTATGCCAGCATGACATGCTCCAATGTGATGCCAAGGTCGCTGTGGAAGCCTTCTCCCATTATCAGACAGCAGCCAGTGAAAGCTGGCCCCTCAGTTACAGTCCTGTTGACATGGCATTGTGTCTTTGAGGACAAAGATAACTGTGTGAAATTCCTGCTTCACTGATTGAGGAGACACAGAGGCTTTCAGGATCTTGCCTTTGCCTGCATCTAGGATCAATTGTAGCAGATGATGGCCTTACACTGGGCTCTGTCTCACATAAATATACTGAGAGTGACAGGTATATCCCTCAGCCCATCAAATTTTAATGTTCCATTTAAGATGCCACTACTATGTGGAGTCTGAATCTAAGCTGAGCTTATAGCAGGTTTTACCTCCAGTCATAATTCTGATACCTTTGACATACTCCATCAACAGATGGGGGCATGTTAAAAATCTGTTTGTCCAAGAGTAAACACACACCTACCAACCGCTCACCCTTAAATGCTGTTCATCGAGCTTACTGACTGAAACTCTAAAACACATTTTGTTCATTTAAATGTTATTGACCTTACCCACTATTCCATAACACTTAATAATTTCTGACTTATAAAACGTCACTAATAACGTATACAACATGCATTATAACTATGCATAGCATCTATAATGCAAAGCCAGTCACTAGCACAGCCCCTTCAAAGGTTAAGAGATAAAAGGAGGGTCAACAACTGCTGACAAGTGCTGAGATTATTTCCATTCTGATAACTTCCCCGGCCCTCTAACTGACAGCTGGCGTCAGGGTGCCAAATGGAAGTGAGAGATTCCATGCCCCTGCTAAAGACCAAGTGCAGATAACACTGACCTTACAGGTCAAACTTCTATTCATTAAAGGAAACATGATTGAAATGCTTTGTTTATGTCACAACAAATAAACATTGTCACCACATGTATTTCATTAGATACAAACTGGGGAAGGATATTCAGATGGAGCATTTAGCTACATGTCTCTGGGCTTTGTTCCCAGATGACACCTTTATAATAGACACCTACTCAGTGTTATCAGCAACTTACAGACTAGTCTAGCTTTCTTCTAATTTTACCACTTACTTTACAGTTATTTTATTGTTTTGTTCTTTACTCTGCTTTTTACTGTAAAGCACATAAATAAAGTTCATTTTTATTATTGTTTTAGTCAATAAGTTGTTGATACAGTATGTTAGTTGCATATTATGTATATCAAATCACATTAACATTGAGTACAGAGAAGAATAAAGTAGGTTTTTATTGTTCATTTGTTCATTTAAGCAATTAACTGTACTGAATAAATAAGTATACCCACAGTCTTTATAAATGTATAAATATGGATTTTGTAAGATGTACATTTTTCTTAATTTAACCTTTTCTCTCCGTCTTTGGTGCTAAGTGGTCAATGCTGCTTTTACATCAAATATGACCGTGAGGGGTTACATCATCCGCCCTGGATTTTCTGATGATAAGGTTTGAGTTTCTGCTGCTCTTTTCTTTCTTTGTTCTATGCAGCTGTTCTGTGTTCTGTGTAGCAGAGGAATTTCCCCTGGAGAGACCTAGGTCAGAACTGTGTGTGTAAAACCTTTTGTAAACTGACTATAAACTAAATCTCCTTTGGGTTAGACCTACTATCAATGACTGATAGTAGCAAACAGTTTTTTTGTGTTAAAACTATATGACAGTGCCAAAGATGGTTTCTTTTAACTCCTGACATAAGACCATGAACATCATATACCATGTTAAAGGTGGTCTAATTATAGAGGCAGTGAATTGTTCCATCTTTGGTCTGTCCTCTTATTCGTTCGAGCACGGGCTCAGATGTCCTGTTAATCATGCTGATAATCCTCAACACATACTGTGCTGCATGTGGTTCACCTCTTTAGGCAGAGGTGTGAATGGGCTTTCATTAGCTAATAGATACCTGCTTGTCCACTGAGGGAGTTAAGGACATGACATGTAATAAGAGAAGAGACAGGACTCCCTGAATTTCACACAAAGGGAGTCTGGGGCCTCCCTCTCCTCCTCCTCCTGTCCCAAATCATTATTTAGTCTCTAGCAGCAGAAACAATGACTGAGACCTGACACCAACACCAAGGCAAAGCTCTAGACAGGCAGGTAAGGATAGCACTCTTAGTTCAGGGTATAAAAGAACATTGATAGATGGGAATTTCTCTTCCTGTCTCTGCAGCACTGCAAACTACTTTAAGACTCGACACCCCAAGTTGAGAAAACAATTCTACTTTGATTTGTAATACTGATAATCATTGAAATAATTTCTCCATCAAGATATTGTAAGAATATATAAAGGGGCTTCATGTGAAAAATAACCTCAGCTTAACATGCCTAGTTATATGTAGATGTAGGATTGACATCCCAATATAATGTGTTGTTTTTCTGTTGATTTATTTCAGTATATGAACTCAATATTTAATTATTGATTCTTTGAAATCCTCCCTAGCCCTTTGAGAGAACAGGCAGACTGGAACAGGGATTTACTCAGCAGCTGCAAGTGATTATGCATGGTATTATGGTATGCCTGAGTATGAGCATTGGTTTATTGTTGACCTTGAGGTCCAGGCTCTTGGGCTCTTGTGCTTTCTTTAACTCTATTTTAAGAACAAGAGATTTGTTTTATCTCTCTCAATTTTAGCAATCACCTCACCTCAGATTTCCAGTTTGTAGGCCCTCTGCCACCACATTGGTCCTCAGAGTTTTCCTGCTTAGGCCTAACTTTGCTCTTCCTGCTTCCTCATCCCACTGATGCCTGGCATACATCACAACACCTCAAAACATTTTTTATCAGTTTGACTCCACTTATCGTAATGGAAAAGTAAGAATGACATTGACAGCCCCCTATTTGATTTACAAAAACTGATGCAATTTTACTGGTTACCAATTGGTTTTATTGGTTTAATACTATATATATACGTATACGTATGTAGATTTATGTATTTCACCACATATTGTAATAGTTACAATTCAAAATATTAGTACTATAACTTCTTTGTTGCTACTAAACAGTCAATATAATATAGTGAAGTTGCATTAAATACTATTATTATATTATATTTTCTGTATAATGTTCCATGAACCCACAAAAAACATGGAAGAATGCAATGTTGTGCAACAGCTTGATTTTATTAAGCACTACAGGTTGTGAATAGTGATAGTTGAGGGGATCTACAGTACACAGCAGGCAAAAGGATTTCTGCAGGCTCCAAAGCTTCACTCCTCATCAAACCCTTTCTGTTGCAGGCGGGAAAGATGGAAAGAAAGGAAAAGAGAAACAGGTGTTATGTCTTCAGATTAGTATTGCTTTAGTACCACAAAGCAATGTATTCATTAACAGACTAATATAAACTGAAGCACTACTATTGACCTAATGTACCGTATTTGTACTAATACTTGAAGAGCAGAGCAGCGTTCAAGTTAAATGCAGCCAACAGAGGGCAGCATGTGTCAGGGTCAGATGCTGTGCACCTGCTACAGAGTGCATGCTTCAAACCTTGGAGCCAACATCACGGCTCTTGACGCGCAGCTTGTTGACCTGAGTCTCAGCGATGTCAGCTCTCTCTTCAGCCTCGTCCAGCTCATGCTGCAGCTTGCGGAACTTGCCAAGATGAACATTGGCCTGTTCCTCCTATTTAGGTTAAGTAAAAGAAATATAGTTATACAGTGACAGGGGGAGAAGACAAATTAAGACCTTACTTCACACATTTCTACACTTACAGCTTCCTCAGCAGATCTCTTGTAGGCTTTAACTTTCAGCTGCAGCTTATCTACCAGATCTTGGAGTCGGGCAATATTCTTGCGGTCCTCCTCAGTCTGTGGAAATAAGAAACAATTAATTTCCTTAAAAAGAACTTTAACCACACATGCAGATTAATGAAGCTAGCTATATTCTACAAACCTGATAGGTAAGTTCCTTGATACGGCGCTCATATTTACGGACGCCCTTCACAGCTTCACTGCTTTTTTTCTGCTCCATTTCCACCTCATTTTCCAGCTCCCTCACCTGGTCAGGGACAATATTTTTTAGATAACTTTCCTAATAACGTATTCAACATCACTGCTGACCACAAATGTAAGAGAAATACTCACCCTGGCCTCGAGCTTCTGTATCTGCTTCTTGCCGCCCTTCATGGCGATCTGTTCAGCTTCATCCAGACGGTGCTGCAGGTCTTTGATGGTTTGCTCCATGTTCTTCTTCATACGCTCCAGGTGAGCGCTGGTGTCCTGCTCTTTCTTCAGCTCCTCTGCCATCATGGCAGCATCAGTAATGGCCTTCTTGGCCTTTTCCTCTGCGTTTCTGCACTCCTGCACTGCTTCCTCCACTTCAGTCTGAAGCTGTGATGTGTCAGCTTCCAGCTTCTTCTTGTGATTTATCAGGCTGGTGTTCTTTTATTATACAATTAAGGCAATTACGTTATACAAGGCATTTTAGAGCAACATTTTAAAAAATAAAACTAATTCTAAGTCTAGTATCTGACATACCTGTGAGTGCAGTAGCTGCACCCTCTCACTAACATCCAGCAGCTCTTGCTCAGCAAGCTCAGTTTGTTCCAGAGCAGCGTTGCGTCTCTCAACAATGGCAATGTTCTCTTTAAGATCATCATTGGCTCGCAGAGAGTCATCAAGCTGGAGCTGAGCATCCTGGAAAATTTTCAAGGCCTCTGGTTACAAAGATACCATAGTAATGATGCCAGCAAAAATGAAATGTATGTCTCCTTTTTTACCTTCAAATGTGCATGAACAGATTTAAGTTGTTTCTGGGCCTCGGACGCCTGCCTGTTGGCCTGGCTAAGCTGGATCTCCATCTCATTGAGGTCTCCCTCCATC
>NTHP01001415.1:10947-23744 GCA_003416845.1 Oplegnathus fasciatus | reverse complement strand
TGTCAAGTGCTGATGCGTCTCTAGCAAGTGAGCTAAACAACTTTTATGCTCGCTTTGAAGCCATCGACAGCCAACAGCAAAAACAGCTGAAGCAGAGGTCAATGGGTGGGTGGGTGAACTTTCCACACCTATCACCCTTTCTGAGCATGATGTCAGGAGGGCTTTCAAGCACGTGAACACCAAAAAAGCGGCAGGACCAGATAGTATCAGTGGGCGGGTCCTCAAACTATGTGCTGACCAACTAGCGCCAGTGTTCACAATAATATTCATCCTGTCCCTGGCTCAGTCTGTCCATATGCCTCAAGAAGTCCCCCATCATTCCTGTAACCAAGAAAACAAGGCCAGCCTGCCTGAATGACTACCACCCAGTGGCACTCACCTCTGTAGTGATGAAATGCTTTGAATGGCTGGTCAAGGATTATGTCTGCTCCTCACTACCCACAGCGCTGGACCCACTACAGTTTGCCTACCGTCCCAGCGGATCAACGGATGACGCCATAGCACACATCCTCCACACCAGCCTATCCCATCTGGACAAGAGAGGGAGCTATGTGAGATTGCTGTTCATTGACTACAGTTCAGCATTTAACACCATAGTTCCCTCCAGGCTCATCATGAACCTCAAGGACCTGGGATTTAACACCTCACTGTGCAAGTGGATCCTTGACTTCCTGACAGGCAGACCCCAGGTGGTGAGGGTGGATGGACATACCTCATCCACCCTCATCCTTAACATTGGAGCTCCCCAGGGCTACGTTTTGAGCCCCCTGCTTTATTTCCTGTACACACATGACTGTGTAGCCACTTCTGACTCTAACACCATCGTCAAGTTTGCTGACAACACAGCTGTGGTGGGCCTGATCACAGATAACAATGAAAAGGCCTGCCTGAAGGACGTAGAGGGCCTGACCCACTGGTGTCAGGACAACAACCTCGTTCTGAACATCAGCTAAAACTAAGGAGCTGATAGTGGACTTTGGGAAGAAGCAGGGGAGGAAGTACACCCCCCCTAACATCAATGGGTCCTCGGTGGAGAGGGTGGACAGCTTCATATACCTTGGTATCCACATGACCGAGGGCCTGACCTGGGTGCTACATACTGACGGAATTTCGACTCCTGCATCATCGAAAGCATCCTGACGTGGAGCATCACTGTCTGGTACAGGAACAGCACCGAACAGGACCACAAGGCCCTGCAAAGAGTGATTCGTTCGGCTGACCGCATCATAGGCAGCACTCTACCCTGCATCAAAGATATTTACACCAAGCGGTGTAAGACTTAGACTAGGAGAATCATTAAGAATTCCAACCACCCAGATAACGGCCTTTTCTCCCTGCTGTGGTCGCAAAGAAGATACCGGATGCACCACGCCAACACTGAGAGACTCAGGAAGAGCTTCTATCCTCAGGCCACTTGGATCTTGAATGAGGGCACCACCTTAGGATTGCTGTAAGACTTATTTTTAATTAATTATTAGTTACTATAGTTAACATTATTATCTGTTGCTTATTTTGTTCTTTATTCTTGTTCCATTTTACACTTATTTTTATTGCATAATTAAAGGAGCTAACGGTCACACATTTCACTGTGATCATACCCAAGGCTGATATGATTACATGTGACAAATAAAACTGAACTGAACTAAACACAGTAACCTACGAAACACATCACAACCATAAAGCTAAGTGGATAAAGATAAGGTAAAGATAAGATAAAGATAAGGTAACAACAGTTAAATAGCTTTATGCTTAGCCATGCACACAGTTATGCCATGCTATGCTATGCCCAGTTGAAGTTTAACAATACCAGTCCATTGGAAAAGCAGTCCTTGCTGTGCAAAGTTCCAAAACAGGTTGGAGGAAAATTGGTCCTTCTTTGTTGTGCAGAGTCAGCAGCTCTGTGCTAACTTGCTTTGTTGCTCCTGTTGCTTGTAAATTAGCTGGCAGACTTTGGGTTGTAGCTGTTGGCGCTAAATAACTTTCAAGTTTAAGTTTAAGCTTAGTTTCAGGCAGGCTCTCGAGTCGCTGCCGTGAAGAAAATGTGTCTGCCTTGTGCAGGATACACTATGGAAGGGGGACCTCTGTCCAGAGGTCAAAGAGCCATCAGCTCTCAGCCAACAGTGAGCTGAGGCCTTACATTCCTGGACAGAATCCCAACATGATAATAATGCAGGATAATAGTCCTAGTCGGTGTCAGTTCTACAACAGTGAGAGAGGAGTTGTATAATCATTAATACCTCACATATATTATATTGCAGTTATTACAACAATTACGATTATTATTCATCTTTACTAGTTAACATTAGCTAACTGTACACTTGAGACAACTAGCAACTTTTAAGGTGGAATGTTTTCTTGCATGCGTTACCTTTCCAGCTTCAGTCCTCCACACTGTAGTTGGGAGACCTTTGGTTTTTTTAGTCTAATTTAATTGGCTTTAGCCTGGCTCGTCAGTTAGCTGGTAACTAGCCTCTGCAGTCCGGGCAAACTCTACTTTGAAAAATGGTCAGGAGACGTCGTGGTAACATTGCATAAAACAGGTGCTTTATTCACTCATTGCAGCGAACACAATACATGGCCCTTTTCACAACCGCTTTTCTTGAACCTGAGTTTATCTGGACACTTTCTGTTGACTACTGTAACTTAACAACCCATGGAAGCATGTGTTTCACGGTGCACGTACAGCTACTTTTTCTACACACGCAGGAGAGACTCACTTCCCATAACAAACCTGCCAAGCTATGTCACATGCATACATCATCCACAAGGCCAGCTCCTTAAAATGGAAGGCTTGACCAGTAACACATGTTACTCATGGCATGAGTTCCCCAAACACAGACAGTTTATTAAATGCCTGACCACAGAGGAAAACATTTTGGATCACTGTTACGCTACAGTAAGCAGAGCCTATCACGCTGTCCCCTGTGCTGCACTGGGACATTCTAACCACGTCACGGTCCACCTGATTCCTGCATACAGGCAGAAATCAAACCTCTGTAAACCTGTTGTGAGGACATCAAAGCAGTGGACCAGTGAAGCTATGGAGGACCTTCAGGCGTGCTTGGACTGTACAGACTGGGATGTTTTCAGGACTGCTACCAACAGTCTACATGAGTTCACAGAGGCTGTGACATCATACATCAGCTTCTGTGAGGACTGCTGTGTACCATCATGTACCAGGGTGAGTTATAACAATGACAAACCCTGGTTCACAGCTAAGCTCAGACAGCTACAGTTGCAGAAGGAGGAAGTGTTTCAGAGTAGGGACAAATACAGGTTTAAAGAGGCAAAGTACACGTTTAGCAAGGAGGTGAGAGATGCTAAACGAGTATACTCTGAGATATTACAACACCAGCTCTCAGGAAACAATGCTGGCTCAGTCTGGAACAGACTGAGACAACTATAAGCTGAAAGCCCTCTACTCCATTAATGACTTGCGCCCGGCCAATGACCTGAATGAGTTTTACTGTCACTGTGAAGGACAGTGGGACGGTCCTGACATCATCCCCCATGACTCCACTCACCAGCTCCAGCCCTCCAGCTCCACCTCCCCCATCTCAGCAGGGGCCGGGGCCTCTCCACAACTTCACACCTCAGAGGCCCCGTCCTCCCACACCACAGTGATGTCTCTCTCATCCTGGAGAGAGACATTAACAGGATTTTTAAGAGACAGAACCCTCGCAAAGCAGCAGGACCAGACTCTGTCTCTCCATCCACCCTGGAGCACTATGCTGATCAGCTGTCTCCAGTGTTCAACACTTCAACACTTCACTGGAGACATGCCATGTGCCAGCCTGCTTCAAAACCTCCACCATCATCCCCGTCCCCAAAAAACCAAGGACCACAGGGCTTAATGACTACAGACCCATCACCCTGACCTCTATGGTAATGAAGTCTTTTGAGCGCCTTGTGCTGTCACACATCAAAGTCATCACAGACCCACTCCTGGACCCCCTGCAGTTCGCCTACAGAGTCAACAGGTCTGTAGACGATGCAGTAAACATGGCCCTCCACTTCATCCTCTAGCACCTGGACTCCTCAGGAACCTATGGCAGGATCCTGTTTGTGGACTTTAGCTCTGCCTTCAACACCAGCATCCCAGCTCTGCTACAGGACAAGCTCAAGTCTGACAGGAGGCAACATGTGAGGCTGGGGAAACATGTCTTTGACTCTCGGGCCATCAGCACCGGTTCCCCTCAAGGCTGCGTTCTTTCCCCTCTACTCTTCTCCCTGTATACAAACAGCTGCACCTCAAGTCATCAGTCCGTCAAGCTCCTGAAGTTTGCGGATCATACCACCTTCATTGGGCTCATGTCTGATGGGGAAGAGTCCAGAGATTGACCATCTGGTGACCTGGTGCAGTCACAACAACTTGGAGCTCAACGCTCTAAAGACAGTGGTGATGATTGTGGACTACAGGAGGAATCCAGCAGTTGACACTGTGGAGTCCTTCCGCTTCCTGGGGGCAATCATCACCCAGGACCTCAAGTGGAAGGATGTACTTTCTGCGGCAGCTGAAGAAATTCAATCTTCCAAAGACAATGATGGCGCACTACACTGCCATCATTGAGTCCATCCTCACCTCCTCCATCACCATCTGGTACGTTGCTGCCACTGCCAAGGACAAGGGCAAGCTGCAGCGCATCATTTGCTCTGCAGAGAAGGTGATAGGCTGCAATCTACCATCCCTCCAAGACCTGTACACCTCCAGGACCCTGTAGCAGGAAAGATTGTGGCCGACCCCTCCAACACCAGACACTATATACTGTACTATACTATACTATATACTATAAAGTATATAAACTATAAAAAGTCTTTGTTTTATGAGAAAAGTAAATATCCTATGAGATGAGGGTGTAATAGCAAGAGTCAGTTTTACAAGAAAACGTTGTATTATGAGATAATACTAGACAAAATGTCATAACACTATGAAGATAAAGTTGTAGTTTTAAAAAAGTTGAAATTTTACGAGAAAATTTCAAAATATTACAAATAAGGTTGTATTTTTTATAAAAGGTGTTGTTTGTTCATACTCAGTTTTATTAAAAGAAGAAAAAGTATTCATCCCTTTTGGGGAAATTGAATTTTTACACTCTGTTGTTATTTTACATTACACACAGGCCCAAAATACACACACATGCACAAAAAAAACCTAAAGACATGCATAACTTCACTAATAAGCGATGTATTGTCACAGATTTTGATACTGAAGTGAAATGAAATCAATTACACAATTTCGGAGTGGTATTTTCTGAAAATATAACCGTTTTTTAAAATTTCTCACAAATTTGGGACTTAATCTCACAATATTATGACTTTTTAAAAGTTATATGAGTATCTTCTCCAATCATTTATCTGTTTAAATGAGTCATGTTCCGTAGTCCTGGTACTTGAGCCTGAACATGTTTGTGGTACATTTCTGCACAAATCCTATATCTACAATATAAGCATGAACATGACATTGTGATTTGCTAATTAAACTCATTTTTATTTGAGATACATTTATTTTAGAAATCAAATATACAGATGTTACCCTTATTATTGCCTTATTTAAATAAATACACAGTTTAATAGATTGTTCATGTTCCCTCATTTTGGACACTCAATTACCTGTTCTCTCAGGTCAAGATTTTCACTTGTACACAAGACATATCAAAATCTAAATTAGGACAAACTTTAGACTCCAACTTTGAAGCCCCCTTTTAACATTCTGGTTAATTCACCATTGTCACATCATGAAAATTCAAGGTCTCATCTCATCTTGTCTCACCAAGTCTTGTCTGTCATTAAGAGCTGCTGAAGGAAAGAACAATAGCAGACAGTGGTGGAGGAGTGGAAGAAGTATTTAGAACCTTTACTTAAGTAAAAGTAGGAATACTACACTGTGAAAATCCTCCACTACAAGTACTCATGCTGAAAAATGGTCCCTGTCAGTCATTAATTACTGGTGCATTAATGTGCATGTTTCATTTTACTGCTGTAGTTGTTTAAGGTTGCACTATTTTTTAACTTCTTTATACTGTTGAGCAGTTTAATCAACAGCAATACATCATATTCTATAAGATCTTTATATAGTTGTAACATTGCTGTTCTGTATCTCTAACAAGTCAACTTTTCTTGAGTTAAGAAAAACAGCCCTGTTTTCAGCGTTGTGACAATGGATTTTCCAGCTAATCCACGGTTGTTGTTTTTTTATAGTTTATTTACCTTTGGAAAACCCATAAAGGAACACCTGACAGGAATTGTAATTTGAAAAATAACTAGTAACTATAGCTGTCAGACAAATGTAGTGGTCAGTTTGTAATACAACTGAAAGCAAAAGGGCAATGTTAGTTTGGATGTCAGAACCATGAATGAGAGCACAGTCAGAGACTACAGTAGCAAGAGTAGGACCTGGGGGTGTGTGAAAGGTATAATACCTTAGATTACAGCCATCAAATACCATTATTTCATTTATACAAGAATTACAGGATAGAATAGTTCTGTTAAAGAGAAAAAAATAAGTGTAGTAATAATGGGGCAATAATTGAGATTCTTCAAATTTTAGTTACATTTATAATGTAACTGTTTACTCTAATTGGGTAATAATAAAAAACGTTATTACCCAAATACAGTAATTAAATGCGGGGAAACATGAATTCATCAGAGGGCAACAATTTTGCAAGTTTGAAGGACTGATAAATTCCTAACGATGGAAGTAAAAAATAATTCAAGAAAATATGCTGTACACTGTTATAGTCACAAGCCTGGAAATAACAGGGTCATCACTGCGCATGTATAAGAAACTTATAATTTACACAGAACGGTTTTGGGGGGACAATACAAATATTAGATGAAAAGCTGCTATGACTAGCCTGGTTTACCAACATGATCACAGGACAAAGCAGGCAACTGACCCTCAGGGGCCTCCAGAGGTTGTTGTAATAACCACTAAAGCACAATAAAAACTGGAGAGTAGACTAACCAGTGTTTGGTCTGGCAGTTGTGCATTAAAACTGGCCCTCTGCATATGACTGTACCTTGTACACAAATATTATTATTATTTGTAGTAGTTGTAGTAGTAGTGTTGGTAGTGGTAGTACTACTATATGTGTATATTAAACTACATAAATTACATTTTAAACACAGTGTTTCTTCATATATTTTGGATTTACGATTATACCTATAACTACTACTATAACTGCGTATACACTATAAATACCTATTTAGACTTCAGTTGGAATACTGTTTAGTTTCTTGTGCTGTGGGCAAAATGGAGGGAATGTGTGTGGCCCCATAGCTGGTTTATACGGTCCTGTAACCAGCCCAGTGAATAGCATCATTTCTTGATTTATTGGCATTGGCTGAGACTTCCTGTTTTATTCTCATGTGGCACCATTATTACAACCTGTAATTGTTTTATAAGTGCCCATAATTAAATAACAATTACAGCAGAATTAGCCCTGTAAATAACTAAGACAGTAATCTGAAGGATCACTTAGCGAGACTGCTGTAATAACTCATACGGCAATGCAACAGCAATAATGCAATACACTACATAATTGAAATAATGTATGACAAGTCATATTGTTTTAGTTCCAGTGTCAGGAGCAGGAAGTTCTCAGGAACAGTTTCACACAGTGTTCATGGAGACTGGGAGGAGTGGAGGCAAAGCGAGGGAAAGTATGAGCACAAGGAGGAGTAGAGGGGGAGCAGGAGCACAGGAGGAGAAGCAGCTGGTGTTATCTACCATTGTGGGTGACACCTCTGAGTGCCCGAGGGCGATATGGAGGAGAGACTGGGAGGGGAGAGGGGGCATGTTATTCTAAAAGATACAACGCACAATACCCTGGATTCCATAAAATTAATAGGCTAACAAACTATACTAACAACCAAACAATGCTAGGCTAATAATCCTGACCCTAACAACAGGTAAGTACATTGCAGCTGCAGTATTCATCCAGTTGAAACAGTATGGGCACAGGAATCTAACAGTACCTGTACTTTTTCTACACACAGGTGAACTGTTTTACACTGATTCAGGAACCTCGTTTGGACAAGTACTTAGCCACACTTTTGCGTTTCTCCCAGTATAATGTCAATATTGTGGACATGTAGATGTACCCAGAGATTAATTCAATAGAACCTTTTTTAACAGGTCAAACTTAAGTCAACTAAAATGTAGTCAACAGTCAGAAAGTAATGAGGGAAACACATTTTTGACTACAACATACTGGCGGCTTGTGGTGTCCCTCTAACTGCTCAGATATAGCCCACTTGTCTTCTTAAGTAACTTTGTGCACTTCATAAATGCACAGACAGGAATTTTAATGTCACCTGAAACACAAATTTAACATCTTCTGCCCTCAGTTCTAAGGAGGGTAATCCTTTTATGCTGTTGTGTTTGTTCCCTCCTTGTTTGAAAAGTGCTTCATAACCCAATAAATCATTATGATTACAAGCATGTCCAACCAGTAGAAAGTACAATGAGAAGATATGACAGATACTGTTAAAGGTTTCAGATACAGTGGAAATCTCTTAGTGATCACGTCTTTCCAGGTCAAATTGATCACTATAAGTTGATGATTATTATAACCTATTTTTTTTCTTTTTCTTTATTTCTCATGCAGATTACCATCTAATTGACGTTTGTATTTATTACATGAATAAAAAATAATGAAATGGACGTCTTTCTTTTTCCCGTCATGATTTCAATGTACACACTGCATCAGCCTCAGGTAGCCAGCTTGAAGCAGACGGGTTACCGCAAGTATCATGGGAGTAAAGTAATAAAAATTAGAATGACCGTAGTTTTAAATTGTTTTCCACATGTTGTCATGTATGAAAGACCCAAAATGAACACTGTAAGTGGACTACTTGATTACTATAAGTGAATTATTTAAACAGTATTTGTACAGGAATGATTCTGTCCCAAGCTTTTTGATCCATACAAGCAGTTGATCACTGTAATCGTGATCACTATAAGCGGTTTCCACTGTATTCAAATCAAGAGATGTCTTTACAGTTATCCAGTAAATCCAGATGTTGCAGATCTGAAAAAAACACTTCTATCACAATCATGTTCTTGGTTTTTATCAGCCTGGACATTCTCTAAACAGACTGACCTCTTTGCAGCATTATAGCGGTGAGTTTGTTTCATTCCACCATCAGAGTCAGTGTGACAGTTTACTGGTGCTGCCTCAGACAGCTTCCAAACAGGCCTGCTGCCGCCTGGGAAACTGCTGCCGTCAGAGCTGCTGCATCTCAGCACCACAAGCATCCCAACAGCCAGTAGCTAACCGGGCTGCTGCTGCTCAGCTTCACTGTCATTTGAATGGCTGCAAAAATACTCGTCAAACACTATGGCCGTACCACATCTGAGGTAACCCAAACAAAACACCAATGACACTATGACTAATGTTCTAATCTAAGTACTGCTGAGCATTGAAATCTTTTATTTTAAACCATCAATCTGAATTTATGGGGATTCAATCCAATCTTTGAATTTTCCTGAGGGTCTAGTCTAAAACATAGTTACCACAACACACAGAAAATCTGGGGCCAGGTAGTGTTAATCCAGCATAGGAGCACTGGTTGGTTTATGGGTCTCCGGGCATAATGAAACTGCCCTATGTAGTCTGCTTGATGGGAACTTGGAAGTCACAGAGTACATGCACAATACACAGAAGATGTGTGTGAGGAAGTCAACAGGAGCCCAACAGCAACCTTTTGCTCCACAGCTCCTTAACAGGTTAATTTTGCCATGTTAGAGGGCCCCTGCAGTGGTTTTTACTCCATCCAAACAACATCATCAATCTGAGAACACCAAACCAAAACCGCTCACAGCATCCACGGAAAGAGGGAAAGGTCATCGACCAGGAGTCAGTGGACAACTGTAGAAAGATCAAGGAGGACATTCACATCTGACACCAGAGACCATCTTTGAACAGAGACAGGTTACCACCTCTAACCATATATTTCTGTACTCAGGTCATGTGTTGACAGCTGAGCAAACTCCATCTGCTGATGAAGACAGTGAAATACAGTTGAAAGCTCCAGAAAGGGCCAGAAACTATTTTGTCAAACTACTATCCTGTGTCTCTTTTAATAAAGGAGGTCAGTGGGCAGCCAACTGCAAAGAGTTCTGGGGTCCTTTAGGAAATTCTGGTAGTGCAGGGGTGTTTTAGTTTCATAACGAGTCCTGATGATTGTCAGGGCTCAGAGATTCCTTCAGGGTGTCAGGAGTCCTTGAAGAAGCTGTTTTGGTCCTTCAGCAGATTCCAGAGGTCTCTCTAGTAGATATAGAGGAGTGGGTAATCATTTTATTTAATTCACTGAATTATAATTAGCCAACTAAACATTGTGAAAATAACAAAATCTGTGCCATAATGATAATAATAATAATAATAACACCAATAATAATAATAATAATAATAATAATAATAATAATAATAATAAACTACTACTTCTGTAGGTTAATTCTACTGCCAGTGTTGTGGGCTAAATGTAGAATAGTTCTTCTCCATTCCCTTTCCGCCCTGTAGTCGGAGCAGAAGCCATTTCAGCTCCCATACAGCTTATCTTATCTCCTCTCTCATCAGTTAGTCGTGCGTTGCGTTTTTTAATGCATTTTCTGGGATTTTAAACAATTAATTAAGTTGGTGTGCAGCCCGTGACGCGAGCTGAATGGCATCCGCTGCCTGGCGGAGCCCCGGAAATGCGCAGCTCCTCAGACGTGCTTGTGTTGCATGACGCCTCTCTCTCTCTCTCTTTCTCTCTCTCTCTCCTTCGGTTTACTAAAGGTGACCGGGGAGCCGCGCTCACTGCTCATTATTTAATGTCTTCAAATTGAGCAGCAACGGGAAGATGAGCCTGACGCCGATCTGCTCCGGACACGGAGGGTGGGGGGGCGTCTGTGGATTGACATCTGAAGTGCTGGGAGACTGTATGTGCCGCTTCATGCGCCAACCTCTACTCTTCAGGTGAAGCCTCCACAATAAGTATAGGCTGTTTTTTTTCCCCATCGCGGCTACAGTTTCATCCAAATGCGTTTTGTCTCACCTCGCCACTGACGCTTGGATGTTGGTAAAACGACGCGCATGCGTTGCACTTGGAAGAAATTTGCAGCCTAAGTTGCATCCCTGAGATCTTGTTTCAAAGTCGTTGGCAGGATCAGAGTTAGTGATGTGGACTACTCTGGACCGCGGATGCTGGGGAGTCTGCTGCTTGTCCCTGCTGGCGACCGTGGTCTGCGGGGCGCAAAGGTGAGATCTGATACATCATGTGTCATGTCTTATTTCAGACAGGCCCTATACGATATGCTTATTCTCAGTTAAATGTGTTTTCTGTTCTCAGTGCCAATGAACCTAGCAACATGTCATACGTGAAAGCCACTGTGGACAAGCTGTTGAAGGGCTATGACATCCGTCTGCGGCCTGATTTTGGAGGTAGAAGCCACCAGTGACCGCTGCGTTTATATAGCCTAACTAACACGTGATGCTAAGCAGGCTGCTGTAATGCTTACTAATAGCCTACTCTGCTGTCATATGTTCATAGGCGCCCCTGTGGATGTAGGCATGAGCATAGACATCGCTAGTATTGACATGGTGTCTGAAGTCAACATGGTAAGTTACCGTCCACATTCTTCCATGCGACACTTGTCGGGCGCTTTTCAGCGCACTCTTCAACAAACAGATGGAGAGGCTAGAAATCCGTGTCGCCTCTTGATGCTGCGCCGCTCCTGAAGGAAACTAATAAGATTCCCCGTCCTCCCCTCCTCCTCCCCCGGCTCCCTTTTCAGCACCATGGAGAGATTCGCAATGTGTCAGAGCCAATCCGCATGCATCATGTATTTCCCCGCGGTGGCACAACCGGCGGAGGCTGAGAATTAACAAGACAGAGAGAGACATACATAGAGAATGAAATGAGAGAGAGAGAGAGAGAGAGAGAGACTGTTAAGTGATTCCACACACGCATCTGCGGCCCCAGCATGCGTGGAGAGTCCGGTGTCAGAGAAGCCTAAGCTAGCGGTGGGGGAAACGGACACAAGCAGGAAAGACAGGAGATAATAAGACGTCTGTGTGCATGTTTTGGCCGTTTTTTGGCCTCAATGCAGTAATTACATAACAGCTGTCAGTGAGTCCACATGAGGAAGGAGGCCCAGAAAAGCAGAGTGTCTGCAGAATATGATTTGACCACTTAATACAGGGTATCAATGCAGCATTGCCAAGGTGCCCAGGGAATAGCCTATACATCAGTGTTTTATAGCAGAACCAGCTGTGTGAGGTCAACACACCTGCAGAGAAAGTGTATGTCTGAGGGAGAGATTCAGACTTAACACATAGGCTACATTTATTAACACATACTGGTTATGTACTTTTGAATTGCTGTTGCTTTACTGCAGCTTAACATACAGCCTAATCTCTGTTTTGTCACTTCCCTTTATCTACAGTGTCTTATTAGCTCCAAATATATTGCACCTTTTTGTTCATGATAATTGTAAGGGCAGGAACATGATATACAGTTGCAGTCAAACCAAGAATGAATTAGGCTTATATATATATATATATATATATATATATACACATATATATATACAGTGTATATATACATATATTGAGTTTAGCCTAAACTTTTGCTTCAAGAAAAATCCAGTCAAAAAACATTTATTAATTGATACAACCCGTGTTATTTCATATTTTCCTTATTGTCCATATCCCATGAAAAGACCCAAACCAATGTGTTAGTTCATCTCTCAGTAATTTCAGACTTTCCTATCCTGTGTGAGGCTCTCGGCCCCAAACCCACTGGTTTCTACT
>NTHP01001415.1:0-10901 GCA_003416845.1 Oplegnathus fasciatus | reverse complement strand
GGAAGGAAGATTCACATTTTTAAAAACAGATCACAAATACATAGCTTCACATTTAAAAAACGCTCATTAATATCCTAAAACAGCTGGGAACAAGGGGCAGATTGCTAATGTACCGATACTACCAATACTGAGTCTTGTTTTACATAGTTTGAATGGTTTTGGTTCAGCATTCTCCACTGTTCTTCTCAAAGTATTGGTTGTCCTGCTCCATGCCAATGCAGTAGAATGGTGGTCATTGTAGTTGTGTTTGTTGTTGTCATCCTTGTTTCAATATGATGTCACATCTGCTTGACCAATCATGATCAACAGCACTGCACGTCAGCAACCCCTGAAAGTATCTGGGACTTAGATTTCAGCTCCTGAGAAGTTCCCAAATATAGTTCCAGGAACTCATCCTCAAAGAGTGGTGGAAACAAAAGCAGAACCTTTGATAGCACATGTTACCGGTTACAGGTTATGTTTGCCAAGTGAATTCGTCAGCATGACTAAGACCATTGCTATCTTTTTTCATTGGCTTGTGGTGTGTCATATTTGCTTTCTAGCTACTCACATTCAAGGTAGAATACACTCACATTCAGCATTGAAATAACTGTTATAGTGTTGGAGTCATTCAATCTTCTTTCACAGCTTGAAACTGCTGTGTAATTGTGTTTCAGAAGCTAAGGCAGCTTCCTGTATATTGAGGCCAGTATTATGCTTAGTTGTTCTTCACTTTTAAACAATGTATGTGACTGCTTCTCACATCTCTCACATTCCTGAAACAGGAGCACAAGTTTAGATGTAGGTGATATGGGTTGTTGAAGACTGATAGTGATACTATACTGATATATACTAATACTTCAGTTAGAAATTACAACAGTGAACATTTTATGTCAGAATGTATTACTTTCATGGAATACATTTCCACCCTAAAACATGCAGGTTCATGCTCCCCAGAGAAAGAGAGATTATATCCATCTCAAGTCATATTTGTCTATTATTTGGTACTAAAAGTTTTATTTTCATTTTTAAAAAATAAAATAATTTCAACCTGTTCCAGCACCTTGTTTCAAACCTTTTTGGTAANGCTTTAGATTATGGCCCATAACGTTCAGCCTTATTCTTTCCAATTTACACTTTAATGTTATTTTTTTGTACTAAGGTACATACATGTAGGCACAAGGGGACAAGATGAGAAATTCGGGAATAAGGGGGTAACAGTGTGGGAACTTAAAGATAATTTATACTGTAGGTATTTTTTAACTACTGGGTATCTATTCTGTTATTAAGGGGTACAGTAGGACCATTGCTGAGCAACAAAGCTAGAAGTTTGGGGGATGATGGGGAAATGAGTCCTAAATAGCATTTTATAAGTCTGCTGTGATTTATTTCAAAATTATCATATACTGCTTACCTATACTGGAGGAGTACAGATGATAACAAAAGGAGGATAAACTAACAACATAATTCCTAAATAACTACAGGATACATTTGTGTTTTTACTTTGGAACAAACTGAGGTCCGGGGAAAAGAGTATTGTCAACATACTGTAGGCCTATAACCTATATGTTACTCTGTGTGTTGTAAAATAGGCCTACTTACAGAATGGAATACAACATTGTACTCACAGGGGACTTGAGAAGCCTGAGGTGGTACAGGTTTATGTGGATTGACATTGTTGTTACACATTACATTCATTGAAAAACTATATTGAGTCATTGCACAATATCAAAATTAAAATATGATACAATAAGTTATAGGTCATTTTATAACTTTCAAACTAGTCTTCTATCATGTGTCTTGTGATGGTAAACTAACAAATAACTAAAATATTTCAATTTGCATCCAAGACTGTCCCGACATAATGCCAAAACCACAGGCAGTAGCTATAAAAAACATCTCTATAACGTCCCCTAACAACAGCTCCACGGAACACAGTCTCAGCTACCATACCCTCTACCAGTAAAGTAGTAAAGTAGACCTGTGTGCAGCTCTCAAGGATGGTCATGATCATATTAGAACGGGTACCTGGTTAGTTAAAAATGCTTACATTATAAATTCTCTTTAAAAACCTCACAAACTGATTGGACTGTGGTGCCCTGTCTGATTTTGCATCTTAATGAAGAATGGGGAGGGCTTGTTATTTCTCTGTTTGATGTAAATTCTTTTAAGATAAAAATCAAAACGTGTGGCCTCAGGAAAGTGTAAAAGTGAGAATTTCTTTTAAAAAAAATGTGTTTCAGCTCACCCCTTTCTCTTCACTACAGTAGTAGATTTTGTTTATAGACTCTATCTAAATTAAAATATTGGTGCCAGTTGGAAATCTTCTGCACATAGAAAGTGACACATTGAAACTTAAGAGTGAAAGTATCACTGAAAGAGCATTGGGCCTCATGCATGAATGTTTTCTTATTTTTCTCTTATATTTGTTCTTGTACAAAGCAATAAGAGGAAAATAAGAAAATCCTACATGGGATTCATGAAATGCGTGCTGACAGCCAAATCTGTTCTTACCCACCTGAGTATGTCGATGAATCGCGTTTGATCTTAAATTGGAAGTGCGTGCCCCACAATATGCAATTAGCATAGGGAAACACCCCAATAAACCCATATAAGGCCAGCAGACTAAAGTGCCGTGTGCAAACCACAAAGGTCGAGGGCACTCTTAAATTTTTTGAATTGAATTTGAATGCCATAAAAATTCTTAAATTGTTTGCACGCACAACTTGAGATCAAATCGGTGCATCTGAACGATTCATGCATGACACCCAATGACTCCATACAATGGCTCCATACAGAGAAACCTGAACTCATCAACAGCACATTTTCTGCCTCTTTACCACCTTTGGTGAAAAAGCAGTGGTTCCCAAAATGGGGGGCAGACCCCCTGGTCGGGTACATATCTATTGCAGATGATCAGGGGGTAAAATGTGGAGTGAAAGTTAAATAAAGTTGAATAGAATTTTTTTCCCCATAGCAGATGTTTTGACTTGTCAAACAAATGATTCATAAAAAAGCCGCACTCTGTCATTTGATCCATTGTTAAGATAAAAAACAAAAATTGCTATGTGTAATGTGAAAGGGGTCATTCATAGTGACAAACCCTAATAATAAAATTATCAACAACTCTGCAGTTCCCCTTGGCTCTACAGAGCTTGTTTGCCCCTTTCAGCTCATTGTTTTGATTTTAAGGCCCACAACTTATTTTTGTGTTAGTTTTGGTTCAGTCTTGCCACTCTCATCAGCCCCAATTCCAACAGCAGCAGGTCGCTGTCAGTGGAAAAGCTCTGATAAACCCACTGTACACTACCTGCCCAGCACCAAACTGCAAATAGAGACACTTAGAGACTAGCTGGTGAACATAGAGCATTTAGCAGCTAAAGAGACAGTTATTTCTCAGGAGTTGGTGAGACCAAAAATAAAGCTAAAAGGAGAGTGAATGTGACTTACATTCATTGGATGGACATAAACATGACTCCAAATGAATGCTTATGTTCCTCTGTGTCTGCTGGATGTGTAAATAGGCAATTGTTTGCTAACACATCATAGAAACTTATGTCGTGTGATTTTAAGATTCTTGTAGAGTTCTGCCACAAAGTGGCCAAAAAACTGCTTCATGCAGCCTAACAGCTGCATTGCATTAATTGCTGGAACAGAGCCATCATCAGTGTTATTAGTTCCACCTGTGGGCATAACAAAGAAACAAGAGTGCTCATATGCCACAAGTCTCTCTGGATTCAGGTAGCAAGATTTATGCAGAGGGTAAAATTACATGTAAAGTACAAGATGGAAAGACAAGGCAAGGAAGAAATGACAAAGTGATGATGCTCATCATGCTGACATATCAGTCAAATCAAGTCAAGTCTGTCTTGTTCTCGAGATCCCTGTCTATACTAAATGAGTGTCTTGTGTTTTCTGTGTGTAAAAACCATGGCGGTTGGGGCAAAATCCAACTTCCATTTTTCACCCACACAGTTGAAATTAATAACTATTAGTTTCCTGTGCAATGAGGGATTATTAGCAACACTTCCTGTACGCTCACTTTAAGGTTTCGCTCCAAATAAAGTGGTTTAATCTGGATAAACGGCTGGTCTATTTACAACCTGTCTGATCGTCTAACTGCTCATGCTTGTAGCCCCCTCAGTCTTTGTTGTAGTGATATCACAGTGTTCCCAGATCTCAGCAAATTACTATAGCTATAACAAAACTACAAAAATGAGACCCAAGTTGTAATATACCAGGATTATTCTAAGAGGCTTTATGCATACAGAAAGGCATGATTTGTGAAGCATTTGAAGAGAGTTTGTAGGTGTAGCTCAGAGATCAGCTGACATCTTCTACTCGCCTCTCCTCCCTCTTTAACTGCTGTATCTCAGTTTCTCCTTTGTCTGTCACCTCTCTTGTAGCTTCCAGCCACCATTTCTCATTCACCTCTCATCTGCTAGGACTCAAGTAACTTCACACTTCTCCAAAAAACACACAAAATTAGTGGTTTGCGTGGACTGGGAGGCCTGGGACGGAGTCAAATTCCCGGACTGAAATATTGTTTCAGTCCTCCCCAGATTAGTATAAGAGAACGAGAGTATTAAAATCATCATGTAGGTTTTACTTGCCTGAGCTTGCACAGCATATAAACTGTTCGCACCTCTCAGTTTTTGGCAGTAGTATGCTGTTTTTGTATCAGATATACTGGATATTGGATATAATTAACAATTTAGCCTCTTAAAAGGGCCGTATGTAACAATCAGAAAATGCTTGTTAACAATGACACCTGTGGCCGTTAAGTCAACTGCAGTCAGCATCCTGTTGCTCACACTTGCGTCTGTGCTCGCACTCTATGAGCACAAGCCAGCATTGGCCAAAACAGTGACATGACACAAACAAAACTAAATGTGATTGACAGGCATCATGTTGACAGCTTGCTTTTCAATAAAGTTGTTTTAAAAGATGTTGATAGTTTCCTAGCCAGCTTATCGCTGTTTGCTTAGCTTTCACCAAGAGGCTCAGCAACGTCAGCAGAGCTACATTAGCTCGATGAAAACGCTAAAGGTGAGTGAACTAGACGGAATATTATTAATAAGACGTTTTGCCTGTGTCGAGTTGTGAGTCTGTGTTGTGGTATGTGCCGGTCGTGTAGCTAGTGTTGCACAATGTTAGCGCTGTAGCGGAGCTGAAGAGAGGAAAGGCCCTCAGGAGAGCGCAAAACCGTCCTGAGTCCTTTACATAGAAATCAGTCTGCAGGCTGTTACAGTCAACTGAGAAAAATTGCTATGTTACAATCCGTTCACACATTGGCAACAGAAAATGATTAAAAAATTATCAATGTAAATTGTTACATACTGCCCCTTTAACAAATAATACTAACAAATATATATGCAAATTCATGTTTATTAACCCCTTAAACATTAATGACCGTGAGTCAGCCGTTACAGACTCATGATGTGTAACCAAACCCAAGAAAGTTATTTTAAATTCTTGTGGTGACCCCAAAGTTTCCAAAGGTACTTGATTTGTCAGGGTGGATTTGCGTAAAATGTGTATAAAGTGATGCACATGACATGTAGAATATTTTCATTTGATGAAATTGTGTAGCAATAAAAAAAATAGGTTTGAATATCTCACATCAGAGCTCCAATGAGTGCTGCAACAAACTGATACAGTTTATATACAGTATATGATGCTATCAGTGTAGAGTAAGGTGATTAACCTTAATTTAAAGGGGGAAATGGAAAAACTGCATGTTAAGAGGTTACTCATTTTTCATGACCAGCACAACAATGACCGATATAGTGTCATCTGGTTGAAACACTCGGAATGTCCACAAGAAGCAATGAGCTTGACTCCAATTAAAAACATGTTCTTAAGGTAAGTTTAGCACCAAACACATTCGAATAGGTCAAAAAACTATGTTGCTCCGTAGACATATCCGTTTTTTCTTGATTAGCCAGCAACATTAAAGTTCCGGCTATGACGTCATTTATACGTCTATGCAAACGTTACTTGAACAAATTAATTACAAACAAATATTCTTTAATGTTGCTGGCTAATGTTACTGACAAACTAAAAATGCAAGCTAAATATGTAAAATAATATTTTCATATTCTTCAAACTATGTCTTTTATGTTTCTTTAGATATGGCTGTTACATTTCCGGCCCCTAATTGGCTAGGCTGGAAGCATACCAATTATTAAACTTAAACTTACAAAGAGCCATACAAATCTAAACGGGGCTAAACAACAACTTATAGGTTACTATTGTCTTTACCGGAGCTCCTTTCTTTGCTTTTACAGGAGACCATCACACTGCTTCCTGTAGCAGACAGAGCTTAGAGACTGGTCTCACCAGGACACTGGTCTTCGTCTGCACACAGACACTGGGTTTTCAGTAACAACAAGTGGTTTGGGGTAAGTGCCTCAAGGTCACTGGGGTCATCAGAGGTCTTGGTGATGGGACAGTCGTTGATAATGGACTCTACCTCACACAGCACAGTCTGGAGGCCCTCATCATCCATAAGCTGCTGCTTCAGCACTGAAGCTCCCTTTTCCTCCAACAAAGTTAGTGTCATTATCAGAACGTATGACTGCCACCTGCCCTCTTCTGCTGATAAAACATAAAGCATTGATGTAAGCATCCGTATCCAGAGTTAGCCACCTCAATATGCACTGCCCTGATCGTTACACAAGTGAAGATCATACCGTACCTTTTCACCAGACTGCGTCCTCGCTTAACGTCAAAAGGTCCAAAGTAGTCTACTCCGACGTTCGTAAAGGGGGGTTTGTCTGGCAACAAACGTTCTTTTGGCATGTCCGCCATTTTCTGCTGTCCAGTCTTGGCGTGTAATCTCCTGCACAAGGTGCATCTTGCAACTTGTCAAAAGCTTGTTGAAGGATTTCAATTGCTGAGCGTGCAGTATTAGCAAAGCAATACAGAACTGTATCATCTGCATAAAGATGAGCATTACAATCAGCTATAAAGGATGTAATATTGTTAATATAAATTGTGAACAAGGCAGGACCCAACATTGAACCTTGTGGAACCCCCTTTGACAGTGGTAAAAATACAAAACGATCATTTCCCAAAATCACACATTGCTGTCTATGAGACAGGTAGTCCATTTACTCCCCTTACTTACTTTGCTGGCACCTGAAAAATGGTGGAGCTGTGCCATCTTCAGGGGTCCAGACCCCTGAAGATGGGGTTGATGTATCTGAAGATGCTTGATGCATCTCTGCACATCAAAGTTTGAGGGTTTGCTTAACATCAGTCAACCCCTTCATCCATTTCTGGGCCTGCCCACTCTTGATTTCTTCATCCCAGCCTCTCTTTTCTCTACAGAGGTCTCTCAGTAGAAGCTTCACTTTTATTGTAACTGGTTTGTCCTGTGGTTGCACCCTGAACCTGAAGGTGTCTGATGCAGTGCACCACTGGATACCAAGGGCTCTTTCCATAGGAGCTGCTTATGGGCCAGGTCCAGATCTTTGACTTCTGATGCTCTCTCTTCTTTAGTGATTAATGCCAAGACAACCCTGCTGTTGCTGACCCACTTTGTCAGTCCAAATCTCCACTGGAACACAAGTGTCTGAGGTCCCTGGCCAGGGCAACAGCATGGTCTTCATTGTACACAGACTTTAAACAGTCGTCTACATAGAAATTTCTGAGGACTGTTTCCACTACCTCTGGTGTTGTCTTGCTTCCTCCATCCTCTGCTGTTCTTCTCAGTGCATATGATGCACAGCTGGGGGATGATGTAACGCCAAACAGGTGCACCATCATTCGGTAGTCTTCCATTACTTGACTCAGGTCACCATCCGGCCACCACAGGAAATGCAGTAGATCAGCATCTCCATCTGGAACTTTGACCTGATAAAACATTGACTCGATGTCTGCTATCAAGGCCGTAGGCTCCTCTCTGAACCTCATAAGGACACCAGTGAGGGAGTTAGTGAGATCAGGTCTCTGGAGCAACTGATTGTTCAGGGAGGTTCCTTGAAATGTGGCAGTGCAATCGAAGACCACATCTGCATCTTCTTGACTTAGCTGCTCTTTGGGAATCTTCACAGCCAAGCATTTTTCTTTTATATCTGTCATGAAGCCTTTGTAGTCATTATTTGCAAGTCTGGGTTTTTGGTGAGCTTTCCTTTGAGACTCAGCACGCTGTTCTGCTATGCAGCTCATTTCTGCTATGCAGCTCATTTCTCATTTCTCAGATGTAAAC
Organism: Oplegnathus fasciatus; assembly: GCA_003416845.1. Taxonomy (NCBI): domain Eukaryota; kingdom Metazoa; phylum Chordata; class Actinopteri; order Centrarchiformes; family Oplegnathidae; genus Oplegnathus; species Oplegnathus fasciatus. Next base: position 2,707 of record NTHP01001415.1, on the reverse strand, counting down.
CAATACAGTAGTGCCCATCAGTCAGCTCTGCATGAACTATTGATCTTCCTGGGACATCTCTGCTTTGTCTTTGAGAAGTATGTGTTATACTGCTGAATCAACAGTTCTTCAATCTTTGCTATGGAGAACCGGTTGGCTGTAAAGCTGCTCTCAACTCCATCCCCTGCCTTGATGCCGTCTTCTCCCCTTATCAGCCCATTCACTACCCAGCCAAAGGCAGTCTTAACTGCATAGGGCCCGTCCCCTACACTGCTGATCACCTGCCATGGCTCCAAAACTTTAGGAGCGTTGGGTCCTATCAACATGCTGATCTCTCCTTTTGTTTTTGGGATCTTTATCTCTTTTGGGTATGGGCACTTCTCCAAATCTTCTTGCAAGGGAATATTTTCCTTTTTAACTGGAATGTCTTTACAGGTGAAAACCTTTGGGAAGTCAATGTAAGCTCTCCGTTTAAGTCCACACACTTCCAGGTCTGGCAGGATGTAACTGTGGGCTGGCTTCTCCTGGCCCATAGTTCAGAGGAGGATCTTCGTCTTCCTGTCTTGGACGTTCAGCTGCCTCATGAGCGCTTCGGTACAGAAGGTCGCTGAATTCCCTGGATCCATGAAGGTGTAAGTTTCCATGACCTTCTCACTTCTTACGGACTTGACCTTCACCGGTACGACCGCCAGGACACATTCCAGTACATTCTCCCAGTGCATCCACAGGTTTCCTGCTTCATTGACACGGCAGCACAAGAGATGTTCTTTTCCTCAGTGTTGCTATCTTCAGTCCTAGATGTAACACTGTCCCTCTGAACATATAGAATGCCTGGTGTTTCTGAGAGCGCTCTTGACATGTCATTCTCTTCCTGCAGTCCTTACTGTCCTTGTGTAATACATCCAAAGCAGAGGCCTTTAATTGTCAAGAACTCAATTCTGTCATTTGGATGTTGTTCTTTGATCTTCCTGCTTGAATCCAGAGTGTGATCCTTCTGGCAGGACAAACAGGGTTTCTGGAAGCACTGACAGGTTTGGCTGAGCCACTGCCCAGTGTTGTGTCTTATCTTCTCCAGCCGGAGCGAGAGCTGTGGCGAAGCTGCTTCCCTTTTTCCTGGTTGATTTCAGAATTTTAGAATCTGCAGATTTGCCTTTGGCTCTTCCTTCAGTAGCTGTACTATTATCCTGTATGTTTCCGAACAGCGGGTCATTAGCAATCTGTGCCTGTCTGTAGATGAATGTTACTAGACCTGGCTCCTCTTCCACTTCTTTCTTGAACCTCAAAAGCCGCACTCCTCCATTTCTCTTTCACCTTGTATGGAAGCTTTGAGGTGACAACCCTCATGTTTGTAGGGTTATCCATTTCATCCAGGTACTTACTCAACTCAACTCAACTTTATTTATATAGCACTTTAAAAGAACAGCCACAGCCGAAGAACAAAGTGCTGTACAGGTATAAAACAAGAGCATAAGACATAAACTATAAAATAGAATAAACATTAAAAAACGAACAATTAAAACAATAAAAGCAACAAAAGGTAAAATAGATAAGTTAAAACAAATTAAACCATCCTAAGTAAAAACATAAAAGGCACTAACGAGGGCAAGCTCATTTAGCTGGGTTGAACGCCAAGGAATAAAAGTGGGTTTTAAGACGAGTTTTAAAAACGGACAATGAAGGGGCTAGTCTAATGTGCAGTGGTAGGGCGTTCCAGAGTTGGGGGGCGGCAACAGAAAAAGCTCTGTCCCCTCTGAGCTTCCACTTTGACCTCGGCACCTTCAGGAACAGCTGATCATCTGACCTGAGGCACCGGGTGGACTTGTAAGGACGGAGAAGTTCAGAGAGGTAAGGGGGGGAGAGAGCATTAAGAGATTTAAAAACAAATAAAAGAATCTTAAAATGAACCCTAAAGTGCACAGGCAGCCAGTGGAGGGAGGCCAGAATGGGAGTTATGTGCTCNTGTGTACACTCGCCAGCCACACTCAAAACAATAGACTGTAACGTTAGCTACGGCTGGTAGTGACCTTGCTAAGTAGTGGCTAGCTTGTATTGATTGTGGTCACCCATCTTGTATTCTTTCAAAGAGAATTATAGGCAGTGCCCGCTGAAAAAGAGCAGGGGCTGCGCCAGCAGAGATTTTCACCAATGTAGAGGTGAAACCAAACAACCGCTACATAAACGCATGGCCCAACCCAGGAGGGCTAACTCCTCAGGCCTAGACTCTGCTGTCTATTTACATCTNATGGAAGCAAGTGGATGTTTTGATGTTAAAGGTTATTTGACAGTGTTTGACAGGTTTAAGTGTTCATCAGCTTGGTGGCTTGAAGGTAGAAACTGTTCTTGTGTCTGGTTGTTTTGGCGTACAGAGCTCTGTAGCGCCTCCCATAGGGGAGAAGTTGGAACAGGTTGTGTGCAGGGTGTGAAGGATCTGCAGTGATGTTCTGACTCTGGACATGTATAAGTCCTGAATGGAGGGCAGGTTGGCACCAGTGATTTTCTCTGCAGTCCTGACTGTCTGTTGTAGTCTGTTCCTGTCCTGTTTGGTGGCCGTTCCAAACCAGAGAGTGATGGTTGTGCAGAGAACAGACTGGATTATTGCAGAGTAGAACTGGATCAGCAGCTCCTGAGGAAGGTTTAACTTCCTGAGCTGGCACAGGAAGTACATCCTCAGCTGGACCTTTTTTCTGATGGTGTCGATGTTGGATGCCCACTTTAGGTCCTGGGATAT
>NTHP01001411.1:0-16346 GCA_003416845.1 Oplegnathus fasciatus | reverse complement strand
TTTACATCTGGATCTGATACACAACTTAGAAGATAGCATTATTTGTAACGGAACACCAAATTTTTAGGTGAGCAAAAGTATTGGAACAGATAGACTTAAAATAGATTAAAGTGAATAAGACTTAATATTTAGTTGCAAATCCTTTGCTTGCAATAACTGCATCAAGCCTGTGACCCACTGACATCACCAAACTTTTGCATTCTTCTTTTGTGATGCTTTTCCAGGCTTTCACCGCAGCCTCTTTCAGTTGTTGTTTGTTTTGGGGGGTTACTCCCTTCAGTCTCCTCTTTAGCAGGTAAAATGCATGCTCTATAGGGTTTAAGTCTGGAGATTGACTTGGCCAGTCTAAAACCTTCCACTTCTTGCCCCTGATGAACTCCTTTGTTGTTTTGGCAGTGTGTTTTGGGTCATTATCTTGCTGCACGATGAAGGATCTCCCAATCAGTTTGGTTGCATCTTTCTTTAAATTGGCAGACAAAATGTTTCTGTAGACTTCTGAGTTCATTTTGCTGCTGCCATCATGTGTTACATCATCAATGAAGATTAATGAGCCCGTCCCAGAAGAAGCCATGCAAGCCCAAGCCATGACATTACCTCCACTGTGTTTCACAGATGAGCTTGTATGTTTGGGATCATGAGCAGATCCTTTCTTTCTCCAAACTTTAGCCTTTCCATCACTTTGGTAAAGGTTCATCTTTGTCTCATCAGTCCATAAAACTTTGTCCCAGAATTTTTGAGGCTCGTCTCTGTACTTTTTGGCAAATTCCAGCCTGGCCTTCCTATTCTTCTTGCTAATGAGTGGTTTGCATCTTCTGGTGTAGCCTCTGTACTTTTGTTCATGAAGTCTTCTGCGAACAGTAGATTGTGATACCTTCACTCCTGCCCTCTGGAGGTTGTTGCTGATGTCACTAACAGTTGTTTTAGGGTCTTTCTTTACAGCTCTCACAATGTTTCTGTCGTCAACTGCTGCTGTTTTCCTTGGTCTACCTGTTTGACATCTGTTACTTTGTACACCAGTGGTTTCTTTCTTCTTCAGGACATTCCAAATAGTTGTACTGGACATTCCAATGTTTGTGCAATGGCTCTGATTGATCTTTCATCTTCTCTCAGCTTCACAATTGCTTGTTTTTCACCCATAGACAGCTCTCTGGTTTTCATGTTGGTTACACCTCTAACTATAAATGCAGTCTGCACAGGCAAAACCCAAATCTGAAACTGAACGTAGACATTCAGCGCTATTTATTGTTTGAATAATCAATGTAATAGGACACACCAGGGCAACAAAACACACCTGTCAGTCACATGTTCCAATACTTTTGCTCACATGAAAAATGGGTGGGTTCAAACAAAAGGTGCTATCTTCTAAGTTGTGTATCAGATCCAGATGTAAAGACCTGGAAATGAAAGCTGAAATGTTGATCTCTTGTCTCATATTCATCTTTTGATGTCAAACCCAAATGTTTTCAGTCTACAGCAAAAATACAGGAATTGGCCTCACTGTTCCAATACTTTTGGAGGGGAGTGTATCTCTGAAAACCATGATAGTCGAATTGCCATATTGTAGTGAACTTTTGGTCCGGGCTGCATCGATGATCTTGACAGTGTCAGAAAAACGGAGGAGCCAGATCACAATGGTGCTGGGTCTGGCGCTGTCTGCTGGGCATTGTTGCAGTGACCTGCGCGCACGTTCCACTTCATAAGTTTCCCCTTCTAAATCGAGTATCTTGGGCAGCCATTCATGTATGAATGTCACTGTGTTCCTCCCCTCCACTCCCTCTGGAAAGCCAACCAGCCTCAGATTTTGTCCATGGGCTCTATTCTCTTGGTCATCCAGTTGTTCCTTCAGCTCTCTCAGTTCGCCCTCTGTAGCTTTTTTGTAGTCGTCAAACTCGTGGCGGCTAAGGAGTCCTCAAACTCATGCTGTTTCCCCTCGATGTACTTGACTCTGTGACCGATGGCTTCGTTGTCTCTGACAATTTTCTCCATCGTTTCAGAAAGTTTAGTTAAATGTCCCTCAATCATGGACTCAATCCTCTGTATTCCTTTCTCCATCTCAGATATGAACCATTGTGGAGGTCTGTCAGTAGGTTCGCTGGCACTGTAGCTAACGTTAGCATTTGATGAGGGTACTTGCCTGCTTTTCTCGTCCTTTGTTGTTGTACCTTCAGTCTTTTTCGGCGGCATAATTCCGCTTTCAGTATTTTCACTCATGAAAATAGGGGTGGAATCAAATTATTTCAGTTCAGAAAAGGCAGAAGGCTAATTTTTAGTGAGCTATTGAGCGGAGGTTGGTACCATGCGTCTGTTCTCTATGCCTTCATAACTGGAAGTCTCATGTCTATCATTTGTGTGTGTTAGCTGTGAATATAAGTACGTAGGTTTTCTTAAGGCACAAATGTTTCTTATATACTGGACCAGGCTGTATGCCAGTTTCTCTTCCACCCTCATCCATGACAGCCTGGCATGCATCCCTTCCACACTGTCCCTCATTGAGCAGTGAAGAGCAAGGTGGGGGAGCGCTGTTTTGATTGAGCTGGATCTTATTAAACTCTTGTTTTGAAGCACTAGACCAGATTGCTGGACAGTAGTCGAGGTGTGATAAGACTAAAGATTGTATTACTTGTTTAATTGTTATCTCTGTTAAAAAGTAAGCGCACCTTCTGATGATGGAAAAGCCTCTACTCATTTTGGCAACCATATTATTAATATGAGTTGACCATGAAAGTGCTCCCTCAAGTGTGACACNCAAGGAGTCATTTACTGGACCAAATAGTCGGCCTATTAGCATTTTGCCTGTTTTGAGCAAAATTATGAAGGGTATTGTGTTGAAACAGACTCAGCATTACTTCTCGGAAAACAGTATCAACTCTGAATTTCAACATGCATACAAGGTGGGGTACTCAACATGTACAGCCTTAACACAATTAACAGATGAATAGTTAATACAAATTAATTGTGGGTACTGCACTGCTGGACTTCAGTGCAGCTTTTGATCTCATAGACTGAGCTACTCGTTAAAACGTCAGCTATCTGTTGGATGAAAAATTACTTACAACAGTATCTCAAGGAAATTGATTCGAACGCAACTGGATTTTTGGTTTTGTCTGTGAAGACGTTTCACCTCTCATCCAAGAGGCTTCATCAGTTCGTGCTCGTTTGACCAGTCTAGACTGGTCCAGTCTGGTTCGGACCAGTCTTGGATGAGAGGTGAAACGTCTTCACAGACAAAACCAAAAATCCAGTTGCGTTCGAATCAATTTCCTTGAGATACTGTTGTAAGTAATTTTTCATCCAACAGATAGCTGACGTTTTAACGAGTAGCTCAGTCTATGAGATCAAAAGCTGCACTGAAGTCCAGCAGTGCAGTACCCACAATTAATTTGTATTAACTATTCATCTGTTAATTGTGTTAAGGCTGTACATGTTGAGTACCCCACCTTGTATGCATGTTGAAATTCAGAGTTGATACTGTTTTCCGAGAAGTAATGCTGAGTCTGTTTCAACACAATACCCTTCATAATTTTGCTCAAAACAGGCAAAATGCTAATAGGCCGACTATTTGGTCCAGTAAATGACTCCTTGCTATTTTTTTGTGGAGGAGTAACCTTTGCTCTTTTCCATATATGTGGATAAACACCTTCATTCAGACATAAAGCTGTAGTAGTTTACCATCCAGATTATCATAGCCACAAGGTTTATCACACTTAAATGACAAGAAGCTTTTTCATTTCTTCTATATTTACATTAATAAAGTCAAATTCGCATTTTTTTGTCGTACATAATGTTGTTTAATTAGTGACTCAGACAGCTTACCATTCACTGGCAACATTTGATTTCTTATTGTATCCACTTTACCTATGAAATAATTATTAAAATAATTAGCTGCATGATTGGCTGCACTCTACCATCTCTCCAGGACCTGTATGCCTCCAGGATCCTGAAGCATGCAGGGAAGATTGTGGCCGACCCCTCCCACCCTGGACACAAACTGTTTGAGTCACTCCCCTCTGGCAGGAGGCTGCAGTCCATCAGGTCCAAAACCTCACGCCACAAGAACAGTTTCTGCCCATCTGCAGCTGGCCTCATCAACAAGGCCCGGGACCCCCACTGACACTGACTGTACTCCCCCTTCACCCTCTACACGTTACATTAACGTAAAGCCTGATATTCTTATTGTGTATTTTATATTTAATTTATGCTTCTTTCCTGCAGTTCTTGCTTTCATCTTTCTTACATTTTATGTTTATTGTTGTGCACCAACATACCAGATTGAATTCCTTGTATGTGAAAACCTACTTGGCAATAAACCTAAACCTGATTCTGAGCTATATCTTAAGGTTTGGTAATAAAGCCACCAATAAATGAGGGAGTTTTATTCACTTTATCTTTACCCATTACTTCATTGAGGGTTCTCCATAACTTTTTGCTGTCACCCTTAATTTCCTCAATCTTGGATTGATAATATTGCTTTTTCTTTTGTCTATTCATTTTTGTGACTCTGTTTCTCAGTGAATGGTAAACTTGCCAATCAGCTGCGCTACCAGATGTGATAGCAACTTTTTTCAGTTGGTCCCTCTCTGTCATACAGCTTCTCAGCTCCAAATCAACACATTTCCACAGAATTGAAAAAATGATCTATGCAAGTTGAAGACGACATTCCTGAACACCTGAGAACTCTTGTTGGTAAATTCACAATCTGGGATAGGTTACATACAATAGCTACATCACTTAACTTTTTTTCAGTGTACATGTATTGGAGAACCAGTCAATGTTAAGGTCTCCAACCAAATGTATTTCTCTGTCAGTATCAGAGACTGTCTGTATCATTGTGCATATATCCTCAAGGTACTGTGTATTAGAGCTAGGTGGTCTGTAACAACAGCCCACTAATATAGGTTTAAGATGAGGTAGATGAACCTGTAGCCACAGCACTTCCACACATGGTGCACCTTAGTCCTTTCTTATTTTGACCGGTATGTGATCTTGAATTTAAAACACTACACCTCCTCCACGCTTATTTCTGTCATGTCTGAATATGTTACCCTTGTACTGCCACCTCAGTATCTTTTATAGATGCATCTAAATGTGTCTTAGAATTGGCTATAATATGTAAAGCATTTTTGAACAGTACACTCAGTACTCAGTTCTTGCACCTTATTTGTAAGGCTACAAATGTTCAGAAGGGCAATTCTTAGTCCTTTCTTTGGTAGTTTAATAGACATTTAGTGGCTTATGGGACAGTCTCAATGTCAATTAAAACTACTTTGATGTCCGTTAAAACTAGGATGACCCATCAGTGTTTCTTTCTGGTCTCAAAATGAGCCGGTCATAGCTGATTAAGGTATAATACCCTTTGCTCTAGCTTCGGAAAAGTCCTCGTTTCTGTATAATGAGGTGTTTTTTAGGTGTGACCTTGCCTTTTCCATAATGAGTTCCTTATCCTTACACCTTAGGAGCTTCACCATGATGCCTCGGGGTCTTTCGGTGTCTCATCTAAATTTTCACCTTCTATGGGCTTGTTCAATTTGAATTGAGTTGGCCTCCATTTTTTAGCTTGGTGGTTAACAGTTCATGCACCTTGTTCTCACCCTCAGCCCATGAGGCCCATGAAAGGCCTGGCCTGGGGCTTCAGCCTGTAACTAATTCTGGTGAATTCCTGTAAGTCTTATTATCATTATCATGTTCCCTCAGCTGCTGCCACTGGCTGACCCCGAACACCGTCCAGAGGTGACTAGGGGAGCTGGTTGTTGATGGCCCTGTCCCCATCTATACTGATTTTAAATGACCTCAGCTTCAATTACAAAAAGCCCAAGAGTGTGTATTCTTGGCCGGTATGACAGTTGCTAAGAAGATGGTCGCAACTAGGTGGGAGCTTTCACATACACTAACTCTGTGGCAATGGGTGCTCACTTTTATAGATGTTGGTTGTCTGGAATTGTCCACAGCACGCATCCATGGAGCAAAGGAGTAAACTGTAAGACTTTGGGCCCAAACAGTGGAGGATCTTAAAGGCCTCTTGACTTGTGAGAACCCCCTATTTTTTATTTTGTGTTTTTTATATATCTATTTATCTATTTTTCAAATTTAACTTAATTTTATTTTACGCATGAATCCCTCTCTGGTCCTGTATGTGTGTGAGTTTTTCTTTATTCTTTGTTGCCTGTTTGGACTTTATAATTTGTTTCTTTTATTAATTGTTGTAGACATCTTTCAGTGTTGTAATACTGGCTCAATTTATAAGGGCTGAAGCAATGCTGTTTATGTCAATATCATTTACATAATTCATCACTTTATGTTCTTTACTGCAGATATGTATGTATGTATATGCTTATGTAAGTATGTATGAGTATATGTTAACAGTATATACATATGTATGTACTGTATGTCGAGATGCATGTCTGGGCATGTATATTCATTTGCATCCATTATAATGACTTAGAGTGAATTTATATGTGTGCTTTTTGTGGGTCTGTCATATTATTGTTACACTTTACTGACCAGTCCTTATACACAGTGTTTTGTTTTATTACTTTTATTCACTGCTGTATTGTTGATTGTATGTCTACATCTCTTTAGTTATAATAAAAAACTGATCACAAAATAAATGTCTAATACTCCAGCCACATAAGATGACTATGTTACTATATTTTGTGTTTAGTGCCAGTCTGATTTGCTGTGACAGAGAGCAACAACCAAGCTAAAGTTTGTGCTGGAAATGATTCTGCAAGATCATTTTGTCTGCTTCGGAAAAGGACAAGATTACTGAGCCTCTTTTTAAGCTTCATGCTGTCTTCGCTATCAACAGTTATTTGAAAAAAACAAAACAGCATGTAGAATGTTTTTGTGATTTTACCTGAAGTAAGATGTCCACTATCCTCTGCTGGTACTCAAGGGCCTGCTTGTCATTCTTAAAGTCTTCAAATGTCTAGAATGAAGTAAGAACCAATTCTTTAATGACTGAAATGAATGAATGACTGAATGATGAATTTAAAAAACTTGAAAGCAAACTTCTCCTTTTAGAAGGTGACATTTCAGGTTTCTAAGATGGAAAATGAAAATGAAAGTGGCCAGGTGAAACCAAAACAAGGCTAATACTGCAACCAAGACTGAGTGCGGCCCACTTTTAATTCGAACAATTTTAGATGTATGAAAATTATGGTTGGATACCAGAAATAACTGGCTGTGAATCATACACATTGGCATGGTAGACCCACCCTCTTGGAGCTCAGGCCCACCAATGACAGAACTTCTAACACTCAAAGCTGAATGAATGAAAACCAGAGAATGATTAATTCTCAATATTTCTCTGGATTATGTGACTATTACAAAAAACATTTATAACATAAACATAACATAAGCATCTGTTGTCTCATTTTTCCTAATTATTATTATTTATTGCACACCAGCCTTTCCGCACAGCCTTAAAAGTATGCAACCCTGCATTCCACTGCACATATTGTTTATAAATGACAAATAAAATCTTTGAAATCTCAGCAGCACTCAGGCATTGTCCTCACACAGATGTCCCACTGAAAATTTTGCTGCTCCACTATGTTCACCAGCTAGTCGCTAACTCTGCCATTTGGTACTGAGCAGGTAGTGTACAGTGGCTTTTTACAGCTTTTTCTCTGAAAATGAAACTAAGAGAGCAGTGAGAGTGAACCAAAACAGTAAAGTTGCAGCCGAACAGATGAACAATGAGCTGAAATTCTCTACAAAGCTCTGTAAAGCCGAGGGGAACTGCAGATTTCAGTGATAATTCTCTATGGGACTATGGGACTAGTGGTATTACTGCCATGAAACACAGACCTCCCTGCGACACAAAGGCTGTAAAATGAAATAAGAAACCCCTGTGTACAAATATGGAAATCAAACTTGAAATGAACAGTTAAATTTGGAACATCTGATGGAGCAGAAGGAAAAAAAACTCCATTTGCCCCTCCTCGGCTGTAGCACTTCCAGCTCAGTTGGGTAAAGTTGGCGGTGTTAATTAAGTGGCAAGCCAGTGAGGGATCATGTCACAGTCGTTGCACTAGCAACTCCTGCTGTTCGGTAGAGAAAGCAGGAAGTGGAGGATGGAGACAGTGTGGACCTCCACATGTGACTTCATGCGTATCGGAAAACACTCATGGCAGCCTACTGTGCCAGGCCAACAGAGGAAGTCAGCAGCTACAATGACTGGTGCATAGATAATAATACAGTAATAAATATTCTGCCCAATGCATCCAGTTGGAAGCTTTGCTTTACAAATATTCTTTTATTTCATCAGTAGCAGTTTTTGCATGACAAATTAAAAGTCAACTACACTGACCCTTCTACTGAAGGTGAGGTTGGTGTTAAAAATAAATTGATTCAGATTAATGGTCCACATTAAGATATTCAAGACACAGTCATCATTCTTTGCAGTTACCAGCATGACAAGAGTAAAATGATATGAAGAAATCTCACCATGGCAAGGACATTGAGGAACTCCCGGGTATCAAAGTGGAGGAGTGTATGAATAAACGGGAAAACCTCCTCCTCCTCTGACAAGTCGGCTGAATGAAGACGGATAAGGGACTCAAACACCTGACACCAAAACACACACACACACAGACACACAGCATTAGCCCACTAGCATATACTGTATAACAGCTTGCTTGTAATGACTACAGATACATTTCTTCAGATGACACAACAGTAGTGTTATTCCTGATCACCACCTTCTCGCTCCTCAGCCAAACACTTGCCTCCAGCTTTGCTCATCATGAAGAGACTCGCAGAGTCCTGCTTTCTCTCAACGCAGCACTGAATTACTGCTACTGGAGACATTACTCCTTGGTTTGGATTCATCATGTCCACACAGAAATGAACCATTGACATACTGCATTGTTTTCACTATTTTTTAATCATTCATTAGGGCTAAGAGAGAGCTAATAGAAAGCCTCAATCCTGTCACACTTCCACACTTACCTCTGTAATACAATGAACTTTTGCAGCTTAAATCATTACCACAAATCCAAACTCTATAGTGGTCCTTTGCAAAAAACAGAATCAGTAAAATGGAATCACTTTGGCGAACCTTCCTTGTATATACTGCATATACTACTTGTAGGAATATACACAGATCAGCCACAACATTAAAACCACCTGCCTAATATTGTGTAGGTCCACCACATGCTGCCAAAACAGCTCTGACCCGTCGAGGCATGGACTCCACAAGACCTCTGAAGGTGTCCTGTGGTATCTGGCACCAAGATGTTAGCAGCAGATCCTTTAAGCCCTGCAAGCTGCGAGGTGGGGCCTCCAGGGATGGGACTTGTTTTTCCAGCACATCTCATAGATGCTCGATCGGACTGAGATCTGGGGAATTTTGGAGGCCAAGTCAACACCTTGAACTGAGAAAACGTGATTCATCAGACCAGACCACCTTTTTCCATGGCTACATGGTCCAGTTCTGACGCTCGTGTGCCCATTGAAGGCGCTTTTGGCAGTGGACAGGGATCAGCATGGGCACTCTGGCCAGTCTGCAGCTACGCAGCCCCATACGCAGCAAGCTGTGATGCGCTGTGTGTTCTGACACCTTTCTATCATAACTAGCATTAACTTTTTCAGCCATTTGTGCTACAGTAGCTCTTCTGTCGGCTCGGACCAGACGGTTGTCCTTCCTTGGACCACTTATGGTGGGTACACCCCACAAGACGTGCCGTTTTGGAGATGCTCTGACCCAGTCGTCTAGCCATCACAATTTGGCCCTTGTCAAAGTTACTCAGATCCTTACGCTTGCCCATTTTTCCTGCTTCCAACACACCAACTTCAAGAACTGACTGTTCACTTGCTGCTTAATATATCCTACCCTTTGACAGGTGCCCTTGTAACGAGAAAATCAATGTTATTCAGTTCACCTGCCAGTGGTTTTAATGTTGTGGCTGATCGGTGACAACACACACACACACACACACATCTGTGTGTGTCAGATATACAGTATCTACATACCTGGTTCTTGACTTGAACCACAAGATCTTCAGGGATGTCTCCTAGTGGATATGCCCTTCCTGCAAGACAGCAGCTATATACACAAATGCAAGCACACACACACACACACACACACACACACACACACACACACACACACACACACACCCAACACTTTTATATGTGTATTAACAGCGTTTAGGAGTTTAAAATAGGTGTAGTTTTTAGATGGAATCATGAATGTATAGTATCCCCGTCTCTGTCTCTCCTGGCCTTCGTGTGCCTCTTAAGCACCCTGTCACCCTTAACATTTGCCTATACTGCCTCTGCCAGCAGCCAGCTCTATATGTTTACTTTTCACAACCCAACTACAATCTGTTGGAACACATGGTTTTTAAGTCTTTTTTTCCCTTTATTGTAACAGAAAAAACAGATAGACATTAACAGGTCAACACAAGAAAAACAATGCTAATAATAATAATAATAATAATAATAATGATAATAATAATAATGATGACAGAGAAAGTGCTAGCAGCACGTCTGCCCCGGGCCACTGGCAGTGAAGCGGGATTGGGACACCGTCAAGGAGGTCCAGAACAGGTCAGCAGAGTCAGGCCTGCTGGGTCAACAGTATTGTTATTGTTACCATTTATAATGATTATTATATATACAGATCAATTATTATTTTGATCTGTGTTTATTTGTGTTTACTGTGTTTACTGGCTTTAAAAGGGAATGGTAGATGACACTCTTGATTCATGTTACGCCCAAAACACACCTATGATTAATTAAGATACTGAATACAACCCCTTTGCACCCAGATTATGTGCTGTTTAACCAGCAAAAGTGGAATTGGACACGCCCTAAATGCACTTTGGACCATGCGCTATAGATTGTTTAGATAGGGCCCCACAACTACGTAACTACATAAAATAAAATACAGACATGAAAGAAAATATATTGATGACAAATAAATGGTGGTGTTATGGACAAATGACACATTTTTGTTTATTAAAATACAAACACCTTTTTGTGGTGTAGTAAGGCAAAAACCATTGACTTAAGTGTAATGATCTGAATTTATTTTAGTCTGATTCTGATAGTTGTGTTTCTTGTAATGAGGATATATCTTCTTGCAGTGTAGCCAAGTGATTCAATATTTAGGGCCAGAGCACTGAGGGGTGGCCAGGGCCTTACTGTAATTCAAGGAATTATCATTTTTATTTTTCTTATTTGCCGAATTCACTCACATTTTTGAGGGGCCAGGGATGCTCAAAACCTCACGAAACGCACACACATCATAAGTGGTGTCAGAAGTGGTGAAAACTGTTATCTGATATGGGTCTGGGCTTGGATGTGGCAGGGGGGCTCGATTTAACTTAAATTTACAAAATTTGGTATGAACAGGTCCAGCAGGTTAACCAAATCCATCTCAAATTTGGTCAGCGAAATCTAAAGACCTTCACGATGCTTAATTGAGAAACTTTTGAGTTTGCATGGAACGCCGGTGCAATCGTGAAGCAGACAATTTGCATGTTTCACCATGAAACAGAAAGCTGTTGTAACTTGGCTTTACATTGTACAATCATTGTACAAATTATACATGCTTGATATGAGTCCAGGCCTGAGGATTTCTAAATGCCAATATTGAGTCATAGTTATAACGTGACCTACTGGCAACAGGAAGCAAGCCTTATGTGACAAACATCATTCGATTTACATCAAATTGACGTTGTGCGGTCTACACTTGATATACAGCAACATAATGTAAATTAATGAGGTTTTGAAATGAAGGAAAAAAAAATTTATTTCAGAGGAGAGACGTGTTGTTCGGATCAGCAGTCTAGCAGCTGAAGGCCACCGTCTTGGATCTCGTCTCACAAGAGTTGCGTTTACAGTGGCATCAGTGACTGACTTCAAGATACCTGACTCACCCCACGATGGTTTTTAAGCAGTGGTGGAAGAAGTACTCAAATCCTTTACTTAAGTAAAAGTAGAAATACCATAGTCTAAAAATACTCCATTACAAGTAAATGTCCTGAATTCAAAATGTTACTTAAGTAAAAGTACAGAAGCATTATCAGCTAAATGTACTTAAAGCAGAAGTAGGTAACCTGTATACAAATAACTTTTAGTCATATTTGATAAAACTGTCACTATGTCCCGACAGTAGTACATGACACAGATAATCTGTGAAAAAAATCATGCTCCTCTGGCTCTACCTGCTGCTCCTAAGGCCATTTGCAAGAATCCACCGCGCCCGAATCAAAACAACCAGTCAGAGCCAGGAGGAGCATCTGACGTAATGTCAATCACTGCTCCTGCACACGCTGCGAGCAGCTCCCCTCCCCTGCGCATGCACTCACTCGGTTAAGCTCCGTATCTTCAGTGAGTGGACACAATGGCGGACAAACAACCACTGTACAACCAAGCAGTGAGAAAACTGCCCATCCCTCCTTTGTCAACAACAGCTTATACGACAAATATAAGTAAACAGAAGAAGACCAGTGAACAACAGTAAGCTAAAAAGAAAGAATTAGATCGGGCTTTGGAGACAAGCTGGAGCGCGGCGGTGATGGAGGGGGGAGGGACCTGGAAGTACTCGTTCAAATTCAAAGTCCACTCGCTTCTCAATCCTACCGACTACAGCTTTAAAGTATCAAAAGTAAAAGTACACAGTATGCAGAGTGGCACCTTTGTTGTGTGTTATGTTATTATGGAATATTATATTATTCTAACAAATACATGTAAGAATATTTTAATGTTGTGGAGTCAATTTAAGATACTTTGTATCCCACTGGGTATCTACCTATCTACCTATCTAAATGTAGTGGAGTAAAAAGTACATTATTTGCCTCTGAAATGTAGTGGAGTAGAAGTGTAAAGTATCATTAAATGGAAATACTCAAGTAAAGTACAAGTATGTCAAAATTGTACTTAAGTACAGTACTTGAATGAATGTACTTAGTTACATTCCACCACTGTTTTTAAATCTTAGACGCGCAGTCAAATGCATTATTTGTGTGTGTCTGGAAAAATTAGCAAGCAACTTTCTGCCATGCACATTTGTGATACTCACCAAGTATACTGTATGATGAAAGAAATCTATTTGTAAGGAATACGTAAGATTATATCAGCTATATAAAGCCTGATCCACTTCCAATCTTTTAAGGTCAAATTTTACGTTGTGACCATCCGTCACATCTCTGCTCTCCTTAAAAACTGTGGAACAGTTTTTTAATGAACAGCAGAAATCAGATTCAACTGACAACCTTTGCAATACGAGGAAAGCCATAAGATGAAAGACATTCGACAAAAGTTTTCATAATGAATATTATACAGACATCAATGGACACTATACTTAATATTACAGGAAAAAGTAGTTAAGTTCTTTACTATCCACTGTTCTGCTAAATAATTTGGAGGGAGACGTGAAGTCTTTTATGGGGAACAAAGATACTAGCTGACTATAGCATAAGGTTTAACTGCATGTATGTGATGATACTTTCCAGGTGTCTTTTGCGCAGTTTAACACTTCACTGACACAACTGCCCGTTCTGTTCATAAATAAAGTGTGTGTTGTTGTTTTTTAAATATATATTGGCATCATTCCAGGCCACAGCTGTAGGTATGTGTGTATACCAGCTGCACAGACTAATGGACTGAGGTATAAACTTATATCTGTGGGAACTTACCTTATGTACACCAGAAGTTTGTTTCCCATTACCACTTCTACATCTGTCCAAGAATAAAAAGAGCAGAGTTAAAGACTTTCAAACTTACTGTATTAGGAAGATGCTTAAATAGTTGGTGCTATGAACTCCAGGGTGTGGTTTGCAGCCTTACCTGTCAGGCTCCTCCCCTCCCTAAGTGGTGGGCCAATAACTGCAAAGAGTTTCTGAAATATAAACACGAAGTAGACAACATAGAAGGGTATGTTACCAATTATTGCTCAAGATCTGATGTAAAATACCTATTAAAAATATTTATTAGTTTGTCAAAAAAGCAATACATTAAAAAAAATAGAGGAATAAAAACCGATTCTTAGAATGAAAAGCAGAATGTTAATTTTAACAGAACATATGTGAATATTCGATATCAGCAACCAAAAAGCAGACAGGGAGCTGTGGTTGAATTTGAATTCACTACAGGCTACCAATTCTACTCTTTATATGACATTTACAGTGTGTATTTGGCTGTGTTTACCACAATATTCTGTATCAACACAACTTCCAGCTAGAGCTGCAACGATTAATCAATTAATCGATTAATCGATTAGTTGTCAACTATTAAATTAATCGCCAACTATTTTGATAATCGATTAATCGTTTTGAGTCATTTTTTAAGAAAAAGTGTCCAAATTCTCTGATTTCGGCTTCTCAAATGTGAATATTTTCTGGTTTCTTTAGTCCTCTATGACAGTAAACTGAATATCTTTTGGGTTGTGGACAAAACAAGACATGTGAGGACGTTACCTTGGGCTTTGGGAAACAGTGATCAACATTTTTCACCATTTTCTGACATTTTATGGACCAAACAACTAATTGATTAATCGAGATTAATCGATAATGAAAATAATCGTTAGTTGCAGCCCTACTTCCAGCCTCCACCTGCTCCATCCAACCTGACTTAATTTCCGATTACTTTTTTGTAATGACTCTTGTTGCCTTAATAATACATTGGGCCTGCAGATCAGTGTATATTATAATTTGATGAGTAGTAGACATCTAAAGTGTAGTGAGGTGAACTTGATAATCTGACCACTGAGTCTTTAGCAACAAATTATAGCTGAACCTAAAGGCCACAAACGCATACAGAGTCCGAAAAAGTCAAATGGTCAACCATGTTATTTGTTTAATTTGTCAGTATGTGAAGCTTTCTAGCATAGAAAGTTGATTTGGGAACCTTTTCACAAGAACTTAAGATTGAAACACCTTATCCCGGCAAGAGAAGCACAATATAAACAAAATGCTTCATAAAGGCAAAAGTGGAAACTCAGATTAAACCACATAATCCTTTCAACTCATTAAGTTTGCAAGTTTCTAGCCTCGACCTTTGCTTCACAGACCTTTTTGTAGGAAATTACATACCTGACACTAAGCTTATGTCGGATAGAGAATGTCAAAAAAGGTCAAATGGTTTATACTGTGTTTACATATTGCCAAGTCCAACTGAAATTTAAGTCATCCTATTGATTAAGACACATAATTTAGCAAAACAATCCAAGTCTCACATGATGAAAGTGATGGAACAAGCTTTGGCAGAAGACTTACCTCCATAGGTGTTATGTAGTCATTCATGCCGCTGTTGAAAACATAGATCATTGCATCATAGAGCTGGTTCTCCCAGCACACTTGAACCACCTTCAAACACACACACACATACACACACAGAGAAGACCCTAAGTGACGATGATACCAGTGGAAATTTAGAGACTAATTAGGCTGTTTTCTAGCAAGTACTCGCTAATTTTGGCTCATTGCTGCTGACCACAGTGGATGGCATTATTTACTCACCGTAGACTAGGGTTTCATCCCAGGAAATGGGATTCCTGGGAATACCCATCCAAACCATTTCCCGTTTCCCGAGAAATATAATAATGGGTTTTTGAAAACATTTGTAACATATTGGAATATTTTCAGGAAATATGTAGGCCTATAGTTTACTTTCTTAAAACATATGCAACAGCTGCGTGCCTGCGCTGGTGGAACATATTGAAAGCTTATTGTCATGAAAAAACGCAAAGCGCCATGAATTCAAAGCACATACAAGGGATTGCGCCATGACCATTCAGGCAGTTAGTAGCCTACGGTAACTTCCTTTTGGCCCACCAAATTCATCTGTTGTAGGCTCTACCATCTAAATTAGACTAATACAACATGATGTCTACTACCACCTTTGCTTGGATATACTTCAAAAGATTGAACAATGAAGATGCAAAGTGGGTGCTCTGTGAACGAGTAATCAAATGTGCTGGAGGTTCAACAAGCTTTGCTGTAAACTAGGGATCAATATTTTTCCCGAAGATGAGACATTTTCTATCCCGGGAACAGAAGCACACTATCCTGGGAATCCCGGGAACTGGACTTGTTCATACCGTAAAACTTCAATTAATAGCCCAGGCTTTTATTTGCTTCTCATTCTGCCTATATTTGGGACCTTTAATTCCTTTTGCATAAAACTCTTACTCAGCAAAGATGGGAAATACTATCAAATTGATTATTTAAACAAGTATGAATATTTCTTATATAAATATTAGGCTATGGAATAACAATCAATTACGAATCATTCATTTGATCTAGCTCCGAGAGACAGCACTTTGAGGCCAGAGAGGGCGAGCGAGCGAGCGAGCGAGCGAGCGAGCGAGAGAGAGAGAGAGAGAGAGAGAGAGA
>NTHP01001403.1:7102-23241 GCA_003416845.1 Oplegnathus fasciatus | reverse complement strand
TGTCCACTGAGTCTGCACGAAAAAATGACACTTCAAATGAGTTCATAGCTGTGAAGGGCCCTCCTCACTAAGAGCTAATTGGGTATAAATGAACTTTGGGAAACTCTCAGCACCAATCACCACAACCAGGAAGTAATTATCAACCAGTGGACCCTCGCTCAACCAGCTGTACTTATTTAGTGTCCCTACATTTGCACAAATGCTTTCTCTCTGCTTCATTTCATATTTTCCCCCAAGGTAACTGTCCTCACGGTCAATTTGTGAACATTACCGGGCCAAGGGTGTACACAGCAGGAGAGTATCCTGGCTCCTACAAGTATGGAGCCTGGGGTCAGGATCCCAAACCAGAGACAGGGAAGGAGAGCTGGTATTGGTTCGTAATGTTGACCTCTGGCGAGAAATACTCCAACTACGTCCGTCGCTACTCCAGCCTGAGTGCTCTCATTGTTGGGGTGAGCGTCCCAGGTAAAGAACTCTTGTCTTATAGTTTTAAGTGTTAATGTTGTGTGAGCATACTTACGCAATGCATACTTCTAATGAACAAGAGCATGTATTAAAGCCTCAGTCTGTGATCATGTTGAAATTAAAGGATTGGTCAGGGAAAGAATTTCTATTCTTTTTATCAAATGTACAGAAAACTTGGGGAAATAAGATGTGGCCCTGGACGTTTCCGACTATTACAGAAATCACAACAGCAATTTGACTTGTGTTCCTGATTGTTTATGGAGAAAAAAGATGCTTTAAAGTTGGAGAAACACAAAAAGCCTTTATACTTGCATAATTAATGAAGAGGCTCAGTAATCTTCTAAAACAGCTGGGCACTGTAGTTTTTAGGAAACGGTACTCACACAGGAGTAAATAGTGCATTTGTTGGGGACTATTTTCAGGCATGGATGAATCCACGTTTGTTGCTGTAGCGAGTATTTCTGGCAGCAGAACTGTGTATGTGGGATTGAATCAAAATGAACTACACTGTGTAACTACATTGTGATGAGGGAACATGTCACCCAGTGCAACAGTGTGGTGTTTTTAATAGTTTTTGGAAAACAATGGAGCTCAATAAATAGTAGGATCAGTACATTGTTTGTTTGGGTCTTTACATGGGATTACCTGACAAAAAGAAAAATATTGGCCATCACCAGATTTATCCTTTAAAAAAGTAATGTACTCAAAATACTATTGATTGCTTTCTTTAATATTACCAAATGATAACAATACTATTCTTCTTCTTCTTCTTCTTCTACTACTACTTCTTCCAGGTAATGTCCAGATCCACTCCTCTAACCCAACCACCAACACCATCCAGGGTCCAAATGTTGTGCTGTACGGAGAGGCCTTGTACTACAACTGCTACAACCGAGATGCTGTTTGTCGATTCAACCTCACCACCAAAACTGTTACTGATTTACAACTACCCGAAGGCACCAGGTTTGTTGCTCAACATCGTCTTTAAGCTCATTATGTGAATGGGTGTTGCTGATGTCAGAGTTAATGCCTTGTTTCTACAAAAAAGAACAAAAGTCATGAAATCTTTCACATTTGCATGAAAATGTTGAATTATGTCGTTTGGTAAGAACAACAAAACAAGAATATGAAAAATGGAATGAATAAATCAACATGTTTAAAAGATTATATACGTGGAAAATTATGAATGTGCAAAATCCCAACATAACATAATGAGTCCAAGAAAACAAAGTTACTGATACTATAATGGTTGTGGCGCCGAACAGACTCAAAATCAAAAGCACGACACACAAACAGTCAGAGTGAAGTAAAAGTTCTTACTGCAAAGGTTACTGCAGAGCAGGAGGGAGTGGCTGGATCTGGAATGACATAAAGAGTCAGTATATGGCAGAGAAACAGAGCAAGCAAACAGAATACTCGAAGCTGGGTGGAGTTGTGACAGTTAACATTCAAAATTTTTATTTCTAAAAAGGAAACATCACTTCTGTCCTCTGTTTTTTCAGGTTTAACTCAAAGGGTAACTTCTGCCACCTTGATGCATGCTACCCCTACACTGACCTGGACCTGGCAACAGATGAGTCAGGCGTCTGGGTGATCTATACCACCACAAAGGACTTTGGCAACCTGGTGCTGTCCAAGGTGGAGGAGGGTGAAGCACTGGTGCTCAGCCAAACCTGGCACACCTCGGTCTACAAGCAGGTGGTCACCAACACCTTCATGGCCTGTGGCGTGCTCTACGCGACACGGTACGTCAACAAAGACGTGGAGGAGATCTTCTATTCGTTTAACACCGCAACAGGGGTAGAAAGGTTCGATGTTGGTGTCTTCATAAAAAAGATGTCTCCCAACATTCTTGCCCTGAACTACAGCCCTGTGGACCAGATGCTACATGCCTACTGTGACTCCTACATGGTCTCCTATAAGGTTTTGTTTTCATACCCTAAAACTTCAATTAAAAGCAAAGTCGCAATTAGACCCAGGTCTCAATTAGACGCCGGGTCCGGTTCTTTTGATTTAACGGAGCTTCCAGGATTTGAGGACATGGAGGAGTACGGGGATTATGCTTATCAAGAATAAAAGGGTTTTCTTTCACTCACTAACACACACACATACACACACATACACACAATTTTCAGATACAGTCCATGCAGTGTAGTGTGTGCACTCTGTGCCTTCTCTCTCTCTTCATCATCTGCCCGCGTCTCTCTCTTCTCTCTCTCTCCCCATTATGTGCTGCTGTCTCTCTCTCTCTCTTCTCTGTCTCTCTCTCTCTCTCTCCATCATCAGTTGTCTGTCTGTCTGTCTGTCTGCCTGTATCTCTCTTTAGTTCATTTTGGAGCCACATCGTAATGTAAAGTAAGTTATGCAACATGAGGTTTGTAAAATAATTATCAAACCATTTTGTGTGGAAATTTGATTTATTTCCGAGAACCCTGCTAAAGGAAAATGAAAGTGTGCTGTGGGATCAGACTAGTACGGCCCGCGAGCTGAACAACGGCACCTACAGTCATGAATAAATATACTTTATATTACAAATCAACAGGCAATTTCAACCACTTCACTCACTAAAACGTTTTTTCATAAAAATGAATCCAAGTTGTGGATATTGTCATGTGAAGGTCATTGTTCACTGTCTGCTAACTTCATTCATCTCTCTCTCTCTCTCTCTCTCTCTCTCTCTCTCTCTCTCTCTCTCTCTGTGCATGAGATGCGCTGTCTCTCGGAGCTAGATCAAATGAATGATTCGTAATTGATATGTTATTCAGTAGCCTAATTTTTATTCAGCTAATATTCATACTGCTTTAAATAATCAATTTGACAGTATTTCCCATTTCCCATCTTTGCTGAGCAAGAGCTTTGTGTGAAAGGAATTAAAGGCCTGTCCCATACAGATGCCGGTCTGAAATATAGGCAGGTTAAGTGCAGTGATTGAAGCAAATAAAAGCCTGGGCTATATTTTTTTAAAGGTAAATGGGTGATGGGTGAAGCCTGTATTTAAAGAAGGGCTCCAGTAATAGTGAAAGGTCAGTCCGTAATAAGGCTGGGCAAAAAGCATTGAGGGGATGTGAAATTACCTGCACTATACATGGTATACATATGCATATTTACACAGTAAATTCAGCATAATGTACATTTGCATGTTACTAATTCCATTAAAAACAGAGTCATGTCATACTCAGTACATCTACTGTTTTCATTCACTAAATTCAATTGCTTCTACTTTGCTGTTCTTTCAACTGGTGTTAAGCTACTGTCAATGGAAATCGATATTTGCTGGAGATGTTTCACTTTAAAAGCCTACCTGAAAGGGGTGGGCTATTTCCTCTGATCTTTTGGAATAATTTCAGATTAAACATCTGTGGAGGAAGTGTTCATTATTCATGATTCATTATCATTACTTAGTGACCGATTGCTTTAGTATGTAACAAATGCACATGCTTCCATTTGGTGAGAAGATTTTGCTGGCATGGTTTGGGTCCACTTGTCCCCTTAGAGGGAAGGGTCACTGCAAAATCAATACAAAGTTGTTCTGATTGATCACCTTTATCCTATGATGAAACATTTCTATCCTGATGGGAGTGGTCTCTTCCAGGATGACAGTGCCCCCATCCACAGGGCATGAGGGGTCACTGAATGGTTTGATGAGTATGAAAATGATGTGAATCATTGTCACTGGTATGAATCAGAAAAAACAAAGCACAGCGTACATACAGACAAAAGCAGCATACAGCTGATAGGCCTATAAATGTTTAGAGGTAAGCTTATTCCACTCAGATTAGTGTTTTGGAGGCAGTACCTTGGTCATGGACGGCTCCAGGTGGGGCAGGAGAGAGAAAGGGAGATGTTCTGCACTAAGCGCACCAAGTATTCTGAAATCAGTCAGCATCATATGTCAGAAATCCGGGTAACTTCCCCACATCTGGAGAAAAAGCAGCAAAATAGTGCTCCTGGCAGTTGCAAAATGCTTTTTAAAAATAATTTCTCTGTGGTTTTTTTTGTTTGTTTTTTTACAACACAACACCCGTTGTGTGTTTTTCCTGGCTGGCTCTCAATTCAAATGGATATCAGCTGCTTGAAAGGTACTTTTTTTCACCTCTTTATGTGATCAGCTTGAACAGGTCAGGAAGTGAAACTGTGTGTATCAGTTGGCCATTCTGCTGCCCAAACAGATGCAAACACAAACCCTCTGAAGAAAAACTGTTGTGAATGGAGCATGCAAACCTATTTCACTGTCACATTTATTAGAATATAAAACTGAGAACAATAACAAGTGATCCTCACTCAATAAATAAATACTGGTAGTTTGGAATACATTTTTGGGAGGGTCTCTTTTCACAGCAGCAGTGGAGGGTGGTGGGGTTTTAAAAGCACAACATACATACAGACAAAAGGCCTATAAATGTTTAGATGTTCTCCCTACAGCTTGAAAATAATAACCATTGACAACTAGATGTGGGGGGGGGACGACACAGTATTTAAGTTCCAGCAACTACTGTAAGTCAGGGAAACATACTGTACAAACCATGGCCTAAACAACGAAACATGAGGCTGGATAATAGCTGGAAACTGGATTCCAGCCGGCTGGTGGCCAGAGCCTCTGTCTGGGAGCAGCAATTTTCGATGGCTACTACTATAAAAATAATTGCTCACAATCTGGGAATGAAATACTTGCCTCTATAATCTTCATATTGCCACATAAACATGATCCTGGTAATGATCCACAAATAAATTGGGATTTTAAAAATAACAGTCTTTTGTTTCTGGGAACACCGCTATAAACTGAACCTGAACATCTCTGGAAGAATCTTTTGCTGAAGAAAACTTCACTCTGGTTCCAAATTGAACACAATGACTTTTACTTAAGCATGGAGATACACGCACATATAAACAAACTCTGTCAACACCTCCCAGCCTTGCAACTTAAGGGCAGAGAATTTATCCTCTGTTTGAGGTGACCAAATATAGGCTAATACACATCTGTTTCACAAGGCCAAAAGGAAGGAATTGGCTTTTATAGACCATACAATTTACACTTCAGTGCTACTTGAGTCACATGAGGGACTGAGATTCTGCAACAAAGTGAATTTTCTTGTACGTTTAGGTGCACAAAGACAATATGAAGATAAAATAAAACCATTAGGTATTACATTTTCTTTTACAAATCTCTCTGATCATGCTGCTCATCACAGAAAAATATCCACCTGTATTTTAATTAAAAATGTGGAGTTCCAGACGACACTTTGGCAGACCTGTTAACCTGCATTTTGGATGGAGACTCTGGGTGAAGACCAGGAATCGACGGTCCTGAGTTATTAGCAGAGAGAAAAGTCATCCACATTTTTTCATGGAACTGTATGAACTGTTTTCAGTGTGTCTGCCTCCAAAACACCTGTTGATTTGTTCGTAATAGTGGCTTGACAGTGTGAAGCATCACTCCAGTTATAGACTGCAGATGAAACAGATACCTGCTGATGATGGCTGTAAAGAGAGTCACCAGCGTAAAGGAAATCACTTCATTGTATGCTACTAACTGTCTTAGATGACAGAGCTGGTAAGAATCGCTCATTAATCTTTATTCTGCCTCGCTGGCGTTAATACCATAACCAGAACCTGTGTGATCACATGTCAGCTGATTGAGAAACAAAGAATAAAAGTGGAAAGACGAACAAAACATGAATACAGGTGTTATGAGGCATAGGTGTGTGATTATATGGGTGTGTTTTCACCGGCTAAAGTGACCAAAATATTAGGGAACGTGCATCTCCTCCCACTGGGGAGCACGTCGAGTCACCAAGATACCAAACTCGCAGCTGAGAGAATAACCTCAGCGCACCCTCGCTGACACCAAAAAAAGAGCCCCAAGATGAGAAATGTTGCTAATAATCCCTCATTGCACAGTAAAACCATGAGTGCACATAATAAGTACAGTCAGTCCAAGTTGACCCAGACAGGTCTGTAAACTGTTTACAACAGATAGTTTGGCTTTGGTAATATTACAGTTCAGGTTTGTTTGAGGAACATGGGGGTTTGTTTGAACCCTGTCTGATTATCTGTCTGCTGGTGTTTGTTGCCCTGTTGGACCCATTCTGAGTAATTACTTTTACCATGACTGATAGATCCCATGGTCCAAGCTACAAAAACAAAGTTGTAATAAACTGTAGTTTCACACACACACACACACACATTGCTTCTGGATGATTGCCAGGTTAGGTCTCCACATATTGGTACATGTGAGTGTTGGGCTTGTTACGCTTAAAGTCATAGGTGTTGCTAATTTCAAAATCAGTTTTTATTACTAATCAATAAGATAGATAGATAGATAGATTCTAAGTCAATTGACAAACTGTCATGTAGTATGGTCAATGAGTGTAATGTAGCCCGTGAGCCTTTTCTGATATCATTTCATTGAGTCTCACGACCAAGCTATACACACACTTACCTGTAATGTAAGCTGAATATGAGTGTACAGCAGTGCCACGGCAGTATGACTACTAGATAAAACAGAACTACTTCTGACAATGTTTGGAATTTCATGTAGTACTGTAAAACATAATTTAACAGTAGAAGTACAATACAGAGTATGACAGCATGGCTCATCATATCCAGCAATCCTCCGTTACGTGTCTCAAGATGTCTTAGTTAGACGTCATAGTCATCTGAAGTCTTATGATATTCAAAAACACCATGATGGTAAGTTGTTTATGTACAATAAATGTTACATCCTCACACTCAAATTGGTCAAACCAGACTATGAGTGCCCACCAGGCTTTGTGCCAGTCCCTGCTCACTCGGACTGGATCAGCCACCCACTGAGCTGACCTGCAGGCTGGCAGGTTTTTCATTACGATCCTCTGAGCTCATAATACAGTGCTTTGTTGCTTTGGCTGCCAAAAGTAAAGGTTAACCTGACACAAACACTTTTTCCTCAGTTTAGGATTATTTTATTAGAGTGACCACAAATGAATCATAAATCTATTATAGTGTACTGAAGAAGCGTGAAAGCTCCTTTGTGATTATATTCAACCAGCACTGAAGAGCTGGTTTCACTGCCAGCTCTTGTTTTTACTGTTAACTCTTATCTATGAACCATCTTCATAAGTAATATGAACATGACAATGCAGTCAATATTAAGCAATAAAGAAATATCACCCTTAAATCTTTCTCCAAATAAGGTTAAAGTGTAATACTTACAGGGATTTTAAACTGAACTAAATGTTTGGGTGCTGATGAATGANCATGGATCATCATGATATCATTTCATGGTATGATATGTAGTTTGACAAAGTCTTTGAGCTGGACCTTCTCTGGCTCTGTTTATTTCTTGTTGTAGCCAATTACAACATCTTCAGATCAGAAGCTGGCCTGGTAGGCCAGCAGATATCCATCGTTGTACATGTAGATCTGCCTGTTGGTGGGGTTGTAGCTCAGACTGGCCACTCCTTTAGACACCTTCTCCAGTGGCAGTGCTAGTGAGTTGTCCTCTTTGCCTGTTGCCGTGTCGAAGGCATAGAACACCTCCTCGCGGTATTCGTCTACATAGCGAGTGGCATATAGCACACTGCACACCATGAAAGCATTGCTCACCACCTTGAACAGTCTCGTCACCCACAAGACATCGAGTATATATATATATATATATATATATATATATATGCAGTATATACATTTATAGTATGTATATACTATATTATATATATATATAGTATATATAAAGTAGGGTGAAATTGCTTTCATTATCATATTAATATATACAGTATGTATATAAGTACAATGTAAATACAGTAACTCTACTGGAAATTCTTAAAATCAAAATTTTCTTTGATAGAGACCTGATACTAATGCTTATGTTGTATTTGCACAAAGAGCACTTTGCCTTACTGCCTCATTTTTGTTTTCGATTCTTGTGGGTTTTTTTATTGGAGAATATTAATTGTAAGTAAATCTAGATTAAATGTTTTTCTTTATGTTTTTACCTGCAGGTCTTTCTTTAAGCCTGCATAAGGCCCCCGAAAATACAGCTGAGAGCACTGGCTGCACCACTTGTGCTGTGAGTGCACTGTAATAACTGAGGGTGACTCAGATGAAAATATCAACATCAAGTACCTCTGGTTTACACATAAGAAAGCATGAATAGAAAAAATACAAATGACTTAAAATATTTTTTTCAAAAGAGCTGGTTTTTAGTCAGTGACTCTCAAATTTCTTTTTGTTGCCAAAAATCTATATAAAATGCGTATATAAAATGTTACAAATATTGGGAAAATTAGTATCCAAGCCAACCAGTTTGAACTGTATTTCATTAAACTTTCCAGAGGATGCCAGAGTTTTTAGACACAAAATATTCAAGGCTGTCCTGCTATATTAACCATTAGTTAATAGTTAGTTTCTTAGTCGAGACTGAGGTCTCTCCCCACGTGCTTCAAAACCACCTCCATCGTGCTGTGCCAAAACATTGCAGTGAGTCATAACAACTTTGGCCATGTTGGACCTTCCCCACCATCATGAAGTGCATGAACAATAACAACAACAACACCTTTGTGAGAATGCTGTACATCAACTTCAGTTCAGCATTCAACACCATCACCCCCCCCCCTGCACAAACACACACAAGCCCTTCTTGTAATCTGGCCCGACACACGCTGAGCTTGGCCATCACCCTGTAGTCACACATTTATAAAAAGCACTGATGTTGTATACAGCAGATTTACAAAGATAGTAAGGAGACTGCACCAACAAAAAGAACCAAAGAAGAAAGAATGACATCATGACATCAAGTGCTGTATGTTCAACTTTTATCCTGTGGAGCAGCAGCATGTTTAGAGCTGGAGAGATGAATAGTGGACCGACAAGGATAAAAGCTGTTAGAGAAAAGTGAAGAGGAGGGGTGATGATTTCAGTATTAATACACTCAATTACAACAAACACACAGTTTTCTGGCTTTCTTCACCGATGAGTCACTACAGAACCTTAAAACTACTCACATGGATGTGAAACTCTAAAAATGTCAAACTATGGAGTTTCACAACAGTTCTGGTCCCATATTTCCCCCTTCCTTCATGCAATGGTTATTATTTCCCCTTTGCAATATCCTCTGCAGTGCTGTCTCCTGTTTTAAAAAAAAGGCTTTACAAGACCAGATGTTTGCAACTGTGTCAGAAGCATTTATAAAACATTATAACACACTAACACATTTTATAATATAAGTAGAACACTGAAATATACTGAAAAATATCTCTGCACACCTCAACGTGTGATAGGTGTGTCAGTTGGCACCCCAACTTGTAAAAAATCCTGCACACTATCTCACTTACTGTATTATTTCAAATTTAATACAGACACAAATATACATTTGTTTTTAAATGTATTAATATGGTGTCGACATGAAATTCATCAACCAGCAGTGAGATCGTGTACAAGAGTTTTTCACTTCGATTTGTTTGTTTATTAACTGTTACCAGGGCAAAGACTACTCTTACTGGGTGTCACAGGGTGTGTATGAGGCAGCAAGGAAAAGGACCCAAATGCAGACAACTAGACAGACAGTAATAGTTCAGTGATTTTGGTAGTAAAATGATGATACATAAGCTTACAGGTAAAGGCAAGCAAGTCCAAACAGAAGTAGCTGAGAAACCACAGGTTAACAGGAATGGGGCAGGTAAAAGGTATAGATAGGCAGGCAGGTAAAAATTCTGATTCAAGGTACGAAGCAACATTGATGATCTGGCAACTGACTTCGGAAGAATGGCTGGTATATATACTGACAGGGTGATTGGGATGAAACACAGATGTGCAGGATGTGGGAGTCAGGTGACCAGGATTGATGAGAAAGTCCAAGGGCATCTGGTGGACATTCAGAGGGAACCAAAGAGATGGGTGGCCTGAACAATGGAGATCAGTTGGGCAGGAATGCTCAGGCGGGCGGCCTGTGGACTGGACAGCGGCTGAGCAGGAGAAGTGGGAGACCTGCAGGCAGGGGGCTAGGGCAGGAGAGGTCATGTGGACAGCGGTGGGACCAGAGATACAGGCATAAACCCTGAGGTGGATGACAAGTTGCTCAGGAGGACGAGCAGAAGGCAGGCCAGATGGGCAGATGTGCCGGGCAGACGTCTTGACATCTTCAGTGGAGGCTGGACAGGCGGACCGCTGGATACCAGAGCAAATGGCGGCAGCTGGAGTGCAGAGGAATCTTCGGCAGAGGCCAACAGCTGTGGCTCAAGACAGACAGACAACCGAACAACAGAGACGGGCAACTGAAGATCTGGCTGACTGGCTGGCTCTGGGCAGATGGGTGGCGGGCTGGCTGGCTCAGATGTAGACCAAAGAATAGCTTTAGGTGCAGGCTGGAGGCTAGCAGGCCCAACAATCAATAACAAACACATGCATCCATAGTGGTCATTAGGGTATTCAGTAATTAACTTTGTCCCCCTTTTAAGCAAATATTACTCAAATAAATCTAAGGTTTGCTTGGAGAGGGATTATTGTAGAACATTATTTCCTAAATGGTTGTTTAAGTCTTTAATATTCCTTAGGCATAAGAAAAGATAGAAATACACATTTTCTCTACACTGAGAAAGGATCACTGTATTTCATGAAAGACAACTGATCAAGATTTCACTGTCATATTTTACAATGATAGCTAGTTTTAGTTAAGTTTTAGTGTAAACTTGTGATACCATGAAGAGCTTAAAAAAATGCTGTCGTTCTTAAACAGCACATTGCATGTATAACACAAACCACAGAATTAAACATTGCATTTGAATGCTGAAGTCTGTTTGGGTCTGGGATTTCTTCAGTGGATATATTGACACTTTCTGTTCCTGAATCCTGTAACCACATCTCCAGCACAGACACTGGATGTGCATCTCTGGAAACCCACAAACCAAAGGCAGGTATTAGTCACCGCTTCCCTTCCACATTTGGACTTCCTTCCCATCATTCAGTCACATCACTGCGGCCTGAAGGACCAACAACCTCCACATACAAATAGATATATGTAAAAAACACAATTCTGAATTATAATAAGGGTACAAGATGCATGTTTCAGTAATACACAGCTAATGCGTGAGTCATGATGATTGTATGCAGGATTTATCATGAATATCTGTTGCTCACCAGGAAGAAATGATCAAGTCACTATGAGTTTGTCCTTAGTTAACCCTGCAGATGTTTGCATCTGACTGAGTCGGAGTGCATTTTGCTGCTAATAAAATGTTAATACTTCTGTGCCTCCATAAGTCAAACTATGAATGTAAATGAGTATTTTCATATTGTGTTATCAGCACTAATTGTGCTACTCAAGTAAAGGGTCTGAATACTTCCTTCACCATTGACTTTAGTGCTTGCACATTACTTCCAAAAGGGAGATTTGTAGTTCAAAAGCTCTTTAAAATTTACTTAAGTAACATCTGTCAGTACTGTATTTATGGAGTGTTTCCCTTCATTATGTAAATAATTCCCTGTATTGCCGCCATCCCAACCACAATGATCCTGTAGCCAGAGGAAACTTCTCGGAAGGGCATCTGATTTCCCTCAGCGGGCCCTTTTTTTAAAAACATATATTAATCATTAAAAATAGTGCGACAATGCGAACGTCGATATCACATTTTATTTAATATATTTCATTTTATTGTACTGTTGGAATTCAGGGAGGAATTGATGAAGTGAACTCCATTTTGTGATAAGCTGTAGTATCATGATCCTTATGCAAGATTCACAATATTTTTTCGATGTGATGTTATTTTCTTAATTTATCCATGTACTGCATTTAGAATTCAGCCATGAAAAGATTACAGTCACACTTAATTACACTTTTGTCTAAAAGACTCATATTGCCCTTGCAACATTGTAAATCACGCCTTGAAAAACCATATGATGTTTCGTCAGTGAAACAACATGACAGTATGAAAACAGCATAGTCCTTACTTACTGTATGACAATACCACAATGTTGCTGCTGTTGGCTGAAAGCTGCATTTGTACTCTATTTTGTTTTATTATTTATTAGTTTTTATTATTTTGGCTGTCTAAATCTGGTCCAAACCATCCTGCCGCAACAGATCAACAGGCCTACAGACAAATTGGACAATATATAAAATATTATTGGGAAACCACCTGGCAAGCCTGTACTGCTGGTGATAATTAAAACAAAATATATCGCAGGTGACAGAGACAGAGAGGTGGGGTGTAACGTGACGGAAAATAACAATACACATAACAAACTTCATGAACATCAGGGTGGGGGTCGCTACAGCACCTCTCCTTCCCGTCTGTGTGGAGCTATGTATGCATCAATCAGCAGCTGTCAGTGAAAAGTTTCCTCAATACTAAAACTGAACATTAACGCATTTCATCTAATTTTTTTTTTAGAGGTTGAGGGGTGTGTAAGCCCCACCTCGGTGACGGGCCCGAACCTCAGAGAGGAAGCGACCAAATTCTTAAGTAAATATCACACACGCACACACACCGAACACACATGCAGAGGTTAGTGGGAGTGTTCACAAGTTACTGAAGCTGCTGCTACAGTCACATTCAAACTGTGTTCAGGGACTGTTTGATTTAGCTCTGCTCTCTGATATACCATGAAGCTGTGTGCGATCGTTCCACTGTGTGCTCTGTTCACCCTCACCCAACAGGTAAGAAAACACAGAGAATATTGCGATTATTATTCTTTTTTGACTTCCATCTCCTTAAATTTAGTTAAAAATGAACACACACTGCCTATTTCAAATGTGGACATATTTACATATGGTATTTAGTATTTATTATTATGTGCCATGTTTGATTTTCTTGATTTCAAACAAGAATATCAAACATGCATACATATCCTGTATGTATGCATTCACTCTTTAATATGTGCTGAATGATGTGTGAACACAGTGTCTACCTGCTCCCTCTCTGCAGTCTCTGGAGCTGGAGAATCTGCTGCTGTTTGGAGCGACGTCTGCCCCAGCTGCAGGAAGATGTGTCGATACTGGAGAGGGAGGATGACGGAGAGCTCTATGCAGTTCTCAGCCTGCAGGTGATAGAGACTGTACTGATGGGCATCAAGCAGCTCATCGACAGGCTCAACAGCACCTCCAGCGTCTAACTACTGACACCACTAAACAGGTAGATTCACACAGAGTAACAATCACCAGCTGCTCAATATATTATTATATACGTATAAATTGTCACAATGCAGTGAATACAAGGAACAGGGATAGGACTCAAATGCAGATGAAAGCGACTAAACAGGTGTAGTTTCATGATGCATTATAAATGTGAATTGTATAAAGGCAGGTTCAGATACAGGTAGGCAGGCAAGTATGTACAGGTCCAGGTAAAGGGGCAGTGTTTTGACTTTAATGTTTTGGTTCAGTCTCACCACTTTCATCAGCACAGTTTCTAGCAGCAGCAGGCAGCTGTTTTCAGCAAAACAGTTCTGATAAACCCTGTGGGCCACCTACAGTGCAAAACAGCAGATAGAAAAAGTTAGTAAGTAGCTGGTGAAGATTTACAAAACAGAGCAACTGTAAAAGAAGGTTTAATATTGGACTTACAGTCATCAGCGGGCCAGAAACACGACTCCAGATGGAAGATAATGTTGCTCCGTGTCTGCTTAATGTGTAAATAGGCAACTGTTTGCCAACACGTTCACCATATCAATTTCATAAGGTGACAATATCTCAGTGTTGTGTTTGCAGCTTGTTGCGCTGCCGCCAAGTGGCCAAAAAAACAATTAATTCAGGTTTAAAAGCACTATACGAACGATTGAAAATGTCTACCTCTGCTGCCATCTGGTGGTATCNNNNAGAGTGACACTGGCAGACAGCAATGGTTGTTGCATCAGATTCTATAATCATACTAAAAATTACAGGTAGTACCTTTAATGTATCCTATATGAAACACTGAGCCAAAATGTAAAGAAAAATAGAAGTGTACTGATGCAAAGCCCCCTGTTGACTTTGAATGCATCACTCAGAGCTCATCAGGTCCACTTACAGCTTTATACAGGGCTGCTAACATTGTCATCTGCCTTTCAGTTGTGTTTTAAACAGGCACTCATACAAAATGTTTCTCAAATTTCAATATTCTTCCAGTCTTTATGCTGCAGTCCAGATGTATTTCATTCTGAAAAAATAAATCGACATGGAACTGTACTATCAAGGTAGGCAACATATTGATTGTTCTGAGCTTGGTGGTGAGGTTTGAAATTGATAAGTGAAATGTCTGAATATTTTTTCCTCATCAGTATATAAAACAGTCCTGTATCTCTGATGACAGGTAATGTTGCATTAAAGAGCATTTATGTAAAAAAAAATCCCAAACTGGCAATTGATGACAAGGCAGCAATATTGGAATGTTTCTTTAAAACACTCAAAAAAAGCAGTGCTGACAGCTACACTGAAAAGAGACAAGAGACTCACACAGGTGAGTGTAAACACACACACACACACACACGCACACACACACACACACACACACACACACCTAAACTAAGAAACATTGCTTCTGATTGCCAGATTAGACCTCCACATATTGGTACTTATGTGAGTGTATCGTGTTGGGCCTGTTATGCTTAAAGTCATATGCTAGGTGTTGCAAATTTCAAAAACAATTTTATTACTAATCAATAAGATAGACAGACAGATAGATAGATAGATAGATAGATAGATAGATAGATAGATAGATAGATAGATCTGTTGGGGTAATGTCGCAGCCTTGCAGCGCACTCCGGTGGTAAAAAGGTTCATTGCTGTCTTTTGCTCAGGCTTCATCTGTTTTGCACTGAGTCAATGAACACACTATTGTACTTGTAGTATGGTCAACAAGTTTAATGTAGCCTGTGAATCTTATCTGATTGAAGAATATAATTTCATTGAATCTCACGAACAAGCCGTACACACTGCAGTGGGAGCAATGCCACAGCACAAACACTTATTCCTCAGTTAAGGATTATTTCATCAGTGACCAAAAGTTAATCATAAATCTATCATAGTGTATTTTAGCAGTGTGAAAGCTCTTTCGTGATTATTTTCAATCAGCACTGGAGAACTGGTTTCAGTGCCAGCTCTTGTTCTTACTGTTAACTGTGATCTATGAACTTGAATTTTCAAAGTCAGCATTAATCATCTCATTTAATCATAATATTACCTTTTTTGAGTTTTGTGCCATGCTAGCAGATGGGCTCTAGGGATGTCAGTAGATTCACCACTTTGGGCCAGACTGAAATACATTAGCAACAGTTAGCATCAGAATCAGGATCAGATTTATTGCCAAGCAGATTTTCACATACAAGGAATTTGTCTTGGTATGTTGGTGCATAACAGTAAACATAGTAAGTAATGCTAACACCCTAAACTA
Source organism: Oplegnathus fasciatus (assembly GCA_003416845.1). Taxonomy (NCBI): domain Eukaryota; kingdom Metazoa; phylum Chordata; class Actinopteri; order Centrarchiformes; family Oplegnathidae; genus Oplegnathus; species Oplegnathus fasciatus. The sequence goes on along the minus strand of NTHP01001403.1, from coordinate 7,435 downwards.
AGACAGTGAACATGGTAAACATTTCCTTCTGAACATCAGCATGGTAACATTCTCATTGTGAGCATGTTAGCATCCTGACATTAGCAGTTAGCTCAAAGCCCCAATGCCTTAGTACAGCCTCACAGAGCAGCAAGCGTGCAATCACAGCCAACAACACAATAACTATATTTTCTATTGGAAAAAATGATATTAAAGTTAGTTATTAAAATTTTTATTATGTTGTTTGGTTATTATTGATTTTTCTGCTTTATTCCAGTCAGCGTTGCTACATTACAAACATTTGTTACAACATACAGTATGTGATATGGCCTACAGATCCTAACAACATGGAGT
>NTHP01001394.1:10391-24120 GCA_003416845.1 Oplegnathus fasciatus | reverse complement strand
CGACAACGACAAACCCCATAAAATCTCCGGTCAATTTGGCTCTTCCCTCCGGTTATTCTTTTAGTGATGTTAAGAAAGTGTGGAAACCAGCTAGTGGAGATGTCCAGCATTTGTTTGTCCAAATGAATAACAACAAATTATTCGCCGGTGGGTATAATTCATACGGTAGTCTGGGTATCAACAACAAAACTGGAGACATCAAAACTCTCACAGAGGTTCATGTTGTTTCTGGAAAACCTATGCTTGATATCACCGGTGGATATGGGTATAGATGGGGAAATGGATCAGGGCAGTATACAGCACAAAGCGTCACTTTCTTCTTAACAGAGAGTGGTGAACTATACGCAACTGGGGACAACACTTGGGGACAAACAGGAACTGGTGATGCAACTGGAACTGATTTGGTGGTACCTAAGAAAGTCAATCTACCAGAAGCTATAGGGCACATTTGGGCATTTGGTTCCGGTCCTACTTCTGTGTTTGCTGGAGCAAAAGACAAATCCAAATTCTGGAGATGGGGACATAATGCTCAAGGTCAACTAGGGATTGGCACCACTGCAACTGCAAATTCTCCACATCTTCACGGAATGGCATTCAGAGATATCTATAGTTCTACTTCTGCATGGTGGCATAGTTACACTATTACAGTCGTTGTCCAGAGAAATGATTACGTATGCTACGGAATGGGAGTCAACGGTTCCCATCAGTTGTGTTTGGGCAAGGGAGGTAACATACTTCCCATTACCGAGTTAACAAATGTCAACTATTTGAAGTTCAAACAAGTTAAACCAAATGTGGCTGGCTCTGGGGATTCCCAATCTCAAGTATTCTGGTTAACAGAGGATGGTGAATTATACGTTTCTGGGTATTCTGGAAATACTCTTGCTCCTCTTCTGAGAGGTGTCAATAATGACACACTGGTAAATCCAACCTCAACTCTGAGAAAACTAAATTAAGGGAGCCAAGTGCTCCCTTTTTTATAAATACAGAATAACCATAATTCTTTGCAAGGACATTACTATGGCCGAAATTACATTAGAAGATTTATACGGCGGAGTGGGAAATATATCCGACATCGTATATAAAAACGAACAAGACATCATATCACTTAAAGATAAAGTGAATGACGCATACAGTCCTACGAATAAACCAACCCCAGCAGAAGTAGGTGCATTACCTGTCGCCGGTGGTACTATGATTGGTGATATCAAACTGGGCAGCACATCTGCTAATATCACTGGAAGCGGTGACAAGGTAATCTTAAGAGACCACTATAATGGTAACGTTACTTTATCCGCAACAAATTCTCAGTTGTATCTTGGATATGAGAATACAACACACGTTAGATTACAGAAAGATTTGATATCGTCAACCGGTGCCAAACTGATAGATGCCCAAGATAATACTCTATGGGATAACGGTAAACGAGTTTATTCCGAAAACTTCAGACCCAAATCGGATTTTACCGCCTTTGGTTCTATCACAAACACAGGTGATCTGAACACCGTTACACCTTCCGCCGGTGGATTTCAATACCACTTCAACGTTTATCCATCGGCAGACCATTCGTTTCCAGCATCAAACAACGCAAATGGACTCCTTACATTCAACACACATGGCGGTGAGTATTATCATCAGATTGGTTTAAGTTCAAACGGGAACTTGTATCACAGACCAACTAGAACTGGAACATGGGGAAAGATTTATTCTTCTATCAATAAACCAACCCCTGCTGAAATAGATGCATATACCAAGGGAGAGTCAGATTCTCGATTTGTTGGAGCATTGAGCGATGTTAGACCAACGGACAACGATGCAAACAAAGTAGCATCTGGGTATCGTTTTTACGAAATGACAGGGACTAAGGTAAATGTCCCCGGTGGCTCTGGAAACTTGTTATCTTTTGCTAGAGATTACTCCGAAGGGGCTATGCAATTCGGTTCTCAGTTATATTTGGATGGGGGTAGATTTTGGTATAGGGGCGCTAGTAGTGGAACATTCAACGAGTGGAAGGAAATCTACCACGAAGGGCATAAGCCAACATTCGCAGAACTGGGGCATACGAACCACACATGGAATGCCACGGGTATAGCCGCAGGACAAGGACTAACGTTTAACGGTAAGACTACTATAGGTGGAGCCAACGATTCATGGCTTAGATTGAATCCTCACTCCCAATTTGCGTCTGGGATTTACGCCGGACAGAGTATGATAAGAACCGACCAAGATTCTGGTTTCCAAGTAAATGACTGGGGTACAAACGCTTCGGCTACGATGAGAAGTGCTTCTGATGTCGGCTGGAGTTCAGCCGGTAATGCCGCATTCTCTTATCTTCAAACCAATTCATCAGGTGCTCATTGGTTGCTGGCATCATACAAAGATAGAACCAACATCAGATCGGGTATTCAAGTCTTGTCCCATGATGATGGTGGTATGAGATTCTTTACAAATCTTAGAGGGAAATATATCGAATTTGCCGCTGGGAATATATATATTCCAAACGGAACCATGAACATAAAAGGCAAAGAAGTCTATCACGAAGGTCACAAACCAACTGCATCGGAGCTTGGATTTGTTAGTGATTTCTCGGCCACCAAGTCTGGTAACATAACGGACGACACCGTTGCCGAATTTGTATCGTATAATTCTACTACAGTAGGAGCACCACCGATAACTGCTTCTAGTAACACATTCGGAACAGTAATCAACATCCCGTATGCCAATAACGAATCCGGAAGATCGACCCAGATTGCTCATGATATGAGTAGTAATACTATGTGGTTTAAAGATCGGTCTGTTACCACATGGAATCAAGTGTATTCTACGAATCACAAGCCAACACCAGCAGAAGTAGGCGCATTACCAGCAGATGGTAAAGCTGTCGATTCTGATAAACTGGACGGTTTAAACAGCACCCAGTTTTTGAGAAGTGATACTTCGGCCACAATGACCGGTGATTTGAATATAGATAAAAATGCTCCGAGACTTTTCCTTAAAGGAGATATGAACGCAGCCGACTCTGGTAAAATATACGTAACAGAAGGAGGTGTTCATGGTGGTTGGATGGGATACAATGGTTCTACCAACCGAGTCTCATACGGATACAGAGCCGATAGTGTTGACGGCGAAGTATTCAGTCATCCTTATAATTCAAATCTTATAACGTTCGCAACATGCCCGTCGGTGACTTCTACACAAGCTTCCGCTACAAACTCTTTGACTAGAAAAGATTACGTTGACACTAAGTTGGCAAAAGGCGGCGGCACAATGACCGGCGATCTTTTTCTAAACGGAACAAGAAACAATGTAGTATCTGCAACTGATCAGTTGAAGGTGAATGGCTACGGCATAATGGGCAACAGAACCGCCGTTTATCTGACCAATGGCTCCGCATCTGGTAAGGTAGAAATCGGTGTAGGTGGTATTCATAACGCAACCACCGGAAGGCTGACAATCGACAAAGATAAAGTAACCTCTACCAAGCAGATGTATGTTGGTTCTAGTCAAGTTTACCATGAGGGACACAAGCCGACACCTGCTGAAATTGGAGCTTACACCAAATCGGAAGCTGATGGTAGATTCCTCGGTAAGACTGCTAAAGCGGCTAGTGCTGCTCAGGCTGATAAGGTGATAGTCAATGCAAGTACCTCTAGTAGCTGGTATCCTGTTGTATGGCATAATAATTCAAATACTCTTTATGATACTGTAGGCGCTTTTGATTTTCATCCGAGTACTAAAGAATTAAAACTAGGTGGCAACATCACTGCATATTCAGATAGACGTGTTAAAGATAATATTGAAGTTATCTCAGATGCTCTTAATAAGGTATGCCAACTTAATGGAGTTACGTACACTCGTACTGACCATGAAGATAAAGAGAAGCGACATACTGGTGTTATTGCTCAGGAGGTAGAGGCTGTGCTTCCTGAAGTAGTGGCTACATTTGACCACGATGGTATTGAGGACTTCAAATCTGTGGCCTATGGAAACATGGTAGGTCTTCTGATTGAAGCTATCAAGGAATTGAGAAAGGAAATAGAAGAACTGAAGAGTAAATAATAGTTTAGTGGGCAGCAATGCCCACTCTTACAAGAGGTATCTATGTCTAAAGCAAGCAGACATATCATTATCCCAGAGGTAGAGCCATTTAAGCTGCCTACTGGTACAATCAGTATGAGTCAGGTCAATACCGAACTTAGAAGACCTGCTACGCAGAGTATTAATCTCAATGATCCTACTGTTCGTAAATTAGCTGGTAGAGCTTCTGGTGCTATTAGCATGAATGATTTACGAGGTAAGAGTGCCAGTGCTGCCATCTTAAGAGTTGAGAAGTTCAAACCTACTCATTCCCAGAACTGGATCAGGGCTTATGCCGACCCCGATTCGAAGTTGCTGGGTTCTGGTATTCGAAATAAGGGTTCGCTGATTCCAAAAGTGGTAGAGACAAATAGAGGGACGATGACTCTCTATGCACTATACATGGCAGATTCTCCTTATGGTGCCAGCCAAGCTGATTCTTATTCGGAGACGGATAAGCAGTATACAGGCAAGCTCAGAATAACCTACAATGGTGGGGAGTTTATACAAGACATGGTTCCCTATAGAAGTCAGGGTGGTAGGTATGCTTTTCAGACTACCCCTGTTTCAAACTATTTCAATGGTAAGGAAAATACCGACATAGTAATCAGTAAGTTTGAGTGGATTTAGAGAATTAGGAGACATTAGATAAGCAATTTTAAGATCGACTAAAAAGGGAGCCTAGTGCTCCCTTTTTCATAAATACAATAAATCCATAAATTCTTGCAAGGATAAACATATGGCAAATTTAAAGATGGGTACCCTCATAGGAGGGAACCAGATATGGCATAGTGGAAACATGCCATTGGATACTTCTGATGATGTTTTGATCTTCAAGACATTTAAGGTGTATCACGAAGGACATAAACCAACACCAGCGGAAGTAGGCGCAGTTAATAAAGCTGGCGATACGATGACTGGTAATCTGTCTATAAATGTATCAGATCAAGGCGGTCACGGTTTTAAAAATCTGACAGTCACTTCAACCGCCCCAGTGAGTAGCAACTGGAGTGCTAGGATATCATCTATTTCAACCACTTCTGACAAGTCTATTTTTTTAGGACATTATAATGGTAGGGCTATTTTAGGGGCACATAACGCGGATTTGAGTGCATGGGCTGATATGTACCTCAACGGCACTACTCAGGACGGAGGTCAGACTTTCATATCTAAACCGAGGTCTATGTCCACACAAGGAACAAGTGTGGATAGTTTAACAAGAAAAGATTACGTCGATTCCAGAGACAATCTGAAAGTCAATAAAGCCGGTGATACAATGACTGGTGAACTGACTGTTCCCAACCTTAGAGTAAACACACCATCCGGACAAGGTGCTAGATTTGGTTCTACTACATGGAAAACACTGGTCGGAACATCTTCTACGACGGGAGAATATCTTTTTGGTGGTTCTCCTTCTGGTGCTACTTCTTTCGATTCATATATTAGGGTGGGGAAAACCAAGTTTCAGTACCACAATGGGACAAGTTATAATGTTTATCACGAGGGACATAAGCCCACACCAGAAGAAGTAGGCGCATTACCAGCCAGTGGCAAAGCAGTTGATTCTGATAAATTGGATGGTTTGGACAGCACCCAGTTTTTGAGAAGTGATGTCGATGATGTTATGAGTGGTAAGTTGACGAACACAAATCCGGCTGGAATCGTAGTCGATTACGCTGGGGTTCTAACCCGAATAGCAAATGGTGGAGGTGTTGGATACTTACAATCATCTGCAAAGATGAATATAACTGGATGGAACGCTGGTTATCTATCAGAGTTCAAAATATATACTTCTCAGAAAGATACGGCTAGAATTCGTTCTGGGAATACAGACTACAGAATCTATCACGAAGGACATAAGCCAACTCCAGATGAAATCGGAACTTACACCAAAGCAGAAATAGACGCAAAAGACAAACCTGCTAATGATTGGATAAACGCATTCTCTGTTCCACCTGAACCTGATTTCTATATGCCTCTAAAAACGGATATGCATATAAAAAACGGAAAAGGATTTTCCGAATCCGATAGCGAGATAAGATATGCTCTGAGTGAAGCCTATTTAAAAGATCAGAAGATATCGTTTACTCCTAATAATGTTGAATCCGTTAGCGTGAACTTCGCAGATAAGAGTTCTATGGCAGAGTGGACACTTAACTATAACGGTGTGAACTCCTACGTTAATATTCTTGAATGGAAGCCTGAAGGGGAGTTTGAGATTGAGTGTGATGTTTATGTGTCTAATACGACATTAGAGCAAGCTATACTCGGCACAGGACAGGCAGATGGGAATTTCCCTCTCGGTATACGTAATATTAGTAGCCAAGGTTGGGGCTTCTATCATCGAGCCGAGAAACTATCTGATATCAAAGCAGGGCTAAATAAGGTTAAATTTAGTAAGAGTACCTATACACCCATCTTAGGTATTACGTATGTAGGGTGTACTGTACCTGCAACAGGTTCTACGGGGGAGTATAGATTCTTCAAAGGACAAATCTCCAACCTCAAGCTAATCGACAAGACTAACCCTAAGAACTCTCGTTTCTATCCGGGTGTTATCTACTCTTATGTAGACCCAGATTCTGCTGAAGTACCTATGCCTAATAGTACGGTATTGGTGGATGAGTGGTGTGAGGGTGAGAGTGTATTTGAGGGTATTCAACTCCATAATTCTGAAGAAGAGGGTGTGTCTTGTTCCCTCATAGGTGACAGGGGATTCCGCTACAGGAATATGACATCTACCGCCCCTTGGAATCAAGTTAGCGTCAAGTACACAATGGAAGCTGGTAATGCATATACTATGGAGTTTGATGCAGATATTCGTAAGGGTGGAGTTAAGGCAGGTGTTTGGATAAACACAACTGAGCTTAGAGTATTACAAGGCCATAACGTATGGACAGGTATTGCTACTCGTAATCTACTTAGTACTGGTTTTTACAGAGATAATATTGGTGAATGTGATGCTGATATAACCAACATCAAAGTAACCAAAGTAACCCACGGCATCATGACTAACTTCGGTACTACTCAACCTTATGTACCTCTGCTTGGGGATAGGGAGGAGTATTGTGGTGATTATACTAACGACACCACATATACACGAGGAGTACAATTCAAAGGCTCTAATATCACAGCAGTACCTACCAATGTTACTGGATCATTTGATAGGTTGGCATCAGATAAGTTCCCTATTGGCAGTGTCCTAAATGCAAGTGGAATTGACTTATATGTAAAGGGTGTTTCTACCGACAACAGATCAGTTAGCTGTATAGATGAAAACTCTGTAGAAATCCAACACGCCTTCCAATACCCCAACACCTTCAAGGTAATCAAACCAGATGACCCAGATCATCCTGATTACAGAGGAGTATGATTGGACATTGTATTACAATGGTGTGAATAGCTATGTGAATATTCCTGAGTGGAAGCCTACTAGTGCTAATTGGGAGATAGAGGTCTCTGTTAAGAAGTCAGAGTTAGGTAAGAATAACGTGGTGTATGGGGGTAATCACGGTAGCCGTAATAGCCTGTTCATTACTTACAACGCAAATGAAAGGATACGTATTTATAATGGGGAAGTGGTTGCTGAATTCCTCAAGAGTGATACGAAGATACATCACATTAAGGTCACACCTACTACCGCTACAGTAGATGGAGAGACTAAGGCACTATCTATTCCCTATGGTAGTATCACACAGGGTATCACTATGGTTGGCGGTGCTCCTAGTATAGGTGATAAGTTCAAAGGACAAATCTCTAACCTCCGTCTAACTGACCTAGACAATCCAGATAACTCTCGTTTCTACAAGGGTATTATCAAGGATCACTTCATGCCCACCTCTACGGTGTTGGTTGATGAATTGAATAAGGGTGAGGATGCTAGTACTTTGTCTGTCAATAGTTCAGCAGTTGGTCTGACCTTAACTGGCCAAACCGCATCTTGGGTTAATTCTACTTCTGATTCAGACTACATGATATTTGATGATATGGTCGCAGGTGAAGTATACATGGTGGAGGCTGACGTTTCGGTGACTACTGGTAGTATATACATGTCAGAACATGGTGTCCTAAAGGAAGGTGCTAATCAGTTCACTGTGAAGGCAGTAGCTGGTATGCATGTTAGACGGTTCAGTAACCCAACCACAGCTACCATGTCAAACATCAAAGTAGTTAAAACCACCAACGGCACAGCCATCAACTTCGGTACTACTGCTCCTTATGTACCACATCTGGAAGAGGGAGAGGGGTATGTTAGTGATGTAACTTCAGGTGCTGCTTGGTTGCATGGGATAGATATAGCCTCTAAGAGATTAGCCGGTACAGGTACACCTCCTGCAACATTTAAGGATAACCTGATAGCCAATGGTTCCATACTCACAGCTAAGGGTGGTAGTAAGGTGAGGATTGTATCTTCAGAGACTACATACTCCAATCATACGTATAGCGTTATCTCCGGCACTGACCACGAAATCCAACAGGGCTTCCAATACCCTAATGTATTCACAATAACACCTCCTTAACTCACAGAGAGTGGTCTAACAAGCCACTCTCAATAGGTATTCATATGATAACAGCGAATATAGGTTCGATTAAAATATTTCAAACGCCAGAAGGAATCAGAGTTGAGGACGGAACCGCATTCATCCAATCTAATTCCTTCACAGGAACGGCCACATATACCAGAACGAAAACAGGCGGCGTTCTGTTTATAAACGGAATTGAAGCAGGTAGGCACACAAAACCCCAATCTGGGCAAAGTAACTCAGGATGTGTATCGGGTCACGGACTTGTATGCGACATCAAATCATGGTCTAGACCGCTAACAGAAGCGCAAGCGAAGGTAATAAGATGATAAAAGGGTATAGCTTACCAGCAGTGGTTGATCAGCTGGAGAAAAACACGGCTAATATAGATACGAAGGTCAGTAAAGCCGGTGATACAATGACTGGTGACCTAAAAGTCCCTAATCTAATGATAGATCGAGGAAATGATTACAGTAGTCTTAGAATTAACAACTCTAAAGGATCATACGGTCTACTCGAAACAACGCCAGTCCATGATATCAATTTAATAACCAGAAATACAGATGGTACGAATAGAAAGGTGTGGACGTTCTCCGATTCAGGGGACTTCAACGCGCCGGCTAAGATTTTAGGATCTGCCGTTGGTATAGCCGGTGAAATCGGTTTCGGAAACATGGGTCATGGCGCTGTCCAGTATCCAGCAGAAACGATTCAATTAGGTGGGAGTAGGAATCTAAGAATCAATTTCGGCGCAAATGAAAGGATGCTTCTGACGAATGCGGGAGATTTGACGGTTGATGCTCAAATGCAAGCAACATATACAGGCTCTCTTGCATTATCCGCCCAAAAAGACACAAAAGCTGCTTTCTATACAGAGAAATCTACAGGTGGTTCTTCTGAGTATCATACTTTCATAAAGCAGAAATTGACAAAGACCGGTTCAAACGCCGATACATGGAATTATTCTATGGGTCAGTTGATTGAGAGTAGCAAACATGCTGGGTTGTATATACAAGGTCAGAAGCATTCCNGACCAATAAGCAGGTATACCACGAAGGGCATAAACCGACGCCAGATGAAATTGGGGCAGTGAATAGAACCGGCGACACTGGTATGACTGGTACTTTCGGCGAAGGAGTTAATAACTCCATAGACTTCAAAGATCATTCCAACTACACATGGTTAAGAAACGAGGTAGGTCACTGGTCTTTCCAAGGTGGTACGGACAGCGATGATTGGACAGATGCATGGCAGATTGCAAGCGGTGCTCCGACAACCCTGGGTACAAATGCAAACTGGATAAATTTCGGCCAGTTGAAGTCAAATAGCACAAATGGCACATTCAGAGGAATCAAAGTCATAAAATATGCAAATGGTATGAAACCAGGCGATATCCACGCTGGACATATCACTCTGAAAGCTCAATCTGGTGCTCATGCTGGCGCGGTGTTTAACGTATACGACGCTGGTGAACACGGAACGAATCTTGTTATTTCTTCTGGCGGTCATACTGCTATTTGTGGTGGTGATGGCGCGGCTGGTTCTGTTGTATCTGGTTCTACTGCCGAGAAACTATCCCTGTGTTCTGATAACGAAGTGGAAATTATTTCAGACACCAACGTTTGGGCTGATAGACATATCTCTAAATTCCATAAGAGTGGTGAGTTTGAACTGAACAGCGGTGTCAAGCTGAATACGCTTGGTAGTGCTAAGCAATTAAACGTCCAAACTGCTCATGGTTACATCAGAATTGGTCCTGCTAATACATCATACTGCCACTTCTCTACAGATAGACCGAACTTTCATTTCAGTAAAGAGCTTAGAGTTGACGGAGAAATCTATGCTGGTCCGAGTTATGATAAGAGGGTATACCATCAAGGATTTAAGCCAACGCCTGCCGAGATAGGCACTTACACCAAATCCGAAGCTGATAGTAAATTCCTCGTTAAGACTGCTGTAGCATCGGGAACTAAAAATAACCTAAGAGCTGTTCATGTTTCAACCGGAGCGCCAAGTTCCAGTAGCGGCCTCGACGGTGACGTTTGGATTCAATACAAATAAGGGAGGCGTAATGCCTCCCTTTTTATTGATCAGCCCCACCAAAGGCAAAACTCATAGTTCTAGTGGAGACAGATGGAATTATCGCGTCAGATGGTATTGAAATTGTATCAAAGAATGACTTTCCACCATCATCTGTAATAAATATTTGTTTTGAGGATGCATTCATGAAGCCATGGGCCGTACCATCATCAGAGACCGTTAATAGGAATTGTGAAGGGGTAGTCCCAATCAAGTCACATCTCTTCATATTAGTATAGTCAGTTCCCACGGAAAACCAAACATCCCTATTTTGACCGTGGCTACACAAAACGCCATTGTTAGTAAATGCAGTTAATACTGAATTTACGCTTAATCCTGTATTGTTAGTCTCTATTCTGAAGTCCGTCTGCTCTTTATAATACCTCCAACTGTATAGAGAATCTTGTGATGCCAAGTAAGCCCTACCATCGTTAGGGTTGTAGGAGTGGGCACCATATGACGTGTTAGAGGGAGTAACATCTCTGCGATACAGTATTCCATCTTCGGAATCATAAAGACGGAAACTAGCTTGAGGTATACCACTAACTTTACCACCACCCAATTTAGGGAGATACGTACCATATCTACCACCACCTGAAGACATTCCGTCTACTGTAAAATAGTCGGTAATGGTTTCACCATGGGTATTGGAAAGATACACTACACATCGACTTCTAGAGTACCTGGTAGTAAATGCAATGATAGAATCATCAACCCCCTTACATATCCTAGAAATTGTATCTCTAGAGCCAGCAGTTTCAAAAGAACTTCTGTAGTATGTCCAACTCGATCCTTTGTCTGGAGAAAAGAATACTCCGATGGAGTCTTGGGAAGCCAGCCAAATTTTGGAGCCATCAATAAATGCCACATTGAACCCCGAGGGCGGCCTGCCAGAACTACCAATAACATTAGAAATTATATTTTTCCAAGTTTTTCCTGCATCATTGCTTAGGTAAACCAACTCATCTGATGCTATTATTATAGTATAGTTGGGCATTCCCACCCATCCGCTTCTCCAAACACCGTTCACTTTAGTCCACTTCTCTTTCACTTCTCTCCAAGAACCGGATACCTTAACCCATTGTTTTTTGGTTTCTCTCCAATCACCTGATACTTTTACATATTCAGTCATTATATACACTCTGATAAATAATATTATTTATACGAGAGTCTATTCTATGTTAGAAGAACAAGAACCAGTAAAAGTAGGGGGAGTCTCGTTATCGGGGCTCTATAAGATAGTACAATCAAAAGACGGAAGTTTCTCATTATCTAGAATGGCGTTCTATACGTTTGGTATTCTCTGTATAATAGTGATGGCAAATTGGAAAACCATAATGACCGACTTACAAGAGTTCACTAAAGCACAATCGTTCAAAGAAATGAAGATGCAAGAACAACTCAGACGGGAATCTGATTTCGTCGAAATGATGCCCAGTTTGATGTCCTCATTGCGGGATATCAATAAAGCAGAGCTTGTGATTTTCTTCAAGCACTATCCTTATCCAGAAAGAACGTATATCAAAGCGATGTACCACAACGGAAGATTCCCTAAAGGATTATCTGCCGATGATTTTCAAGAGATAATGACAGATTCGAGTAGAGGCGACTGGATAACCCATCAAAAAGGATTGCCATATAATTCGTTTGGTAATGAACCGAAGTCCTATTTGACTGATATGCACTTCTATAGCTGTGCGGTATACAACGCGAACGCTGAGTATGACGGCAAGGTATCTATCTACTGGACTAAAAAACCAGAGCCATGGAATACTGAACTATACTACACATCATGCATGAGGGCATCGAGGCAAATCGGCAAATATCTCTAGGGGGATTTTATGGAAAAGGAAACCGAAAAAACTCTATCCGAATATTTTGGAATCCCAATAACCGCCCTGTGGGATATGGTTACAGACAAGAAAGGAAAGTTTTCTTGGCAACGAGTCATATTCTACACCATCGTTGGTTTTGGATTGATATTATCCGCGAATTCCGACTTGATTGTATCAACGGTAGGAAATCATAAAGAAGCAGCCGTTAGAGAAAAAATATTACTTGAAGCTGAAATCGAAAAGAAAGAAATGTTGGCAAAGGTTCTTCCTTTAACAATAGATCCACTTAATGATTTCATACAATCCGACGTTATAGGCGTCTTCACCTACTTCCCAGACTCAAAACTGACGTTTAATAGACTCATCTATTACACAGGATCTTTGCCCCTGGGGACGAAATACGAAGACTTCCAACGTATAATGACAGAGAAGACCCACACAGCCGTCCAGAACCATTCTAAGGGGCTACCGGACTACGTTGAGACTAAAGGGGATAAGGTTTTGTTGAACATGGCTAGACCGTTTAATATGTACGTCTATTCTTGTCCTATATACAATGCGAAAGCAGAGTATGATGGTGCTATTGCATTCTACTGGCATGAGCTACCTGATTCGGATACATGGAACACTGAAGAAATCTATGTTTCATGTAATTCGGCGGCAAGGGAAATCGGAATGTATCTTTGAGTTTTTAGAAAAAAGCGAAAAAGTGAAAAACGAAAAAGGGGAGCCACTGGCTCCCCTTTTTATGCGTACTGATTACCGTACATGACTTCTATCAAATCGTCGCCTCTCTGGCTAAGATTGAATTCATCGATCAGCATTTTCTTCTCTGCTGGCTTTAACCGCTCTACTACCTTACGGAAACTCATCTTCGTGAATTCTTTACCACTGGAAGTACGGAAACCGACGACGTTCAGCGATTCAACAAACACTGATTGATTCGACAGAATCTCAGCACCGCCGAATTTCATCAGAACCGACGCATAAGCGATCACGTCTGCCATTATCTCATACGATTTTGAAGTTTTTGTGTTTTTCATGATTTCTCAAAAAGCATTAAAGCTTTTGCTCCAGTACTTGGCGCTCGCTGACGAACTGGCCGCTATTCATATCCCACAGGCGGAAAGGGGAGTTTCTGCAATCAATATGGCACCAAGTCATACCTTCACCCACTTCCATGAAAGAAATATAAGGATATAGTTCTTTGTTTTC
>NTHP01001393.1:13990-24403 GCA_003416845.1 Oplegnathus fasciatus | reverse complement strand
ACCATGCTCAGGCAATTCTTCCAGTTCGCCGTATTTCAATTCGATATCGTCCAAATCCAATTCAAATTGCACTTCTTTGAAACAATCAAAAACTAATTCTTTGAATTGTTTCCGAGTCATTTCCATTCCTACGAATGTTTCAAAATCACCTGATTCGGTGAACGCACATTCGAGTAGCAAAGTGGCTAGGATGATTGAATCGAAACCATGATAGCTTTCCAATTCAGTGGCGGTGCTGATATCCAGCAGGCGGGTTAAATGGTGAATGTCTCTGGTGAATTCATCAACCAATGGGTCTTTAAAAATCTGTTCTTTCATGTGGAAGTTCTCTTGTTAATCCATATAGATATTATTTACCTTAAGTAATTCAGCCACGAAAATCGGGCACATATTTTTTATAAATACAGATTTAATATTGAGAAGGTTTTAACAAATGAATATCACAGATAGACGCAGAAAGGTTTCCCCGGAAATGATCACTCAAATTTCCGAATGGTTGAAACTCGGCGTTAAATTGAAGATGATTTGCAATCATCTGGGAATTGATGAGAAGACACTTTATCGTCTCCGCCAGCAGGGGATTGTGTAATGGCCAAAAGACCCCTACAAGAACGAATGGAGCAAGATCTCCAACGTAGTCAATCGATCACGAAGCCCACAAGATCTTCATCTGAAGCGGCCATGGCAAGCGGTATTGCTTCCACCACGGCAACGATGAATGAAGTCCGCAAAGAGATCAACAAAGCATCAAATAAATCGACCGAATTACTCACCGATATTGTTAATACTGGCGAATACTCAGGCGACTTACTCGGAAGAATTGATACTACTCTGATCAGTATCGACACGGTGCTTGATAATTTCTCGGAAGAGCAAGACAAACACCAGAAGCATTTGGCTGAATTGATAAAAAGATTCACCGATAATTCTAAGGACACCGGGTATGATATCAAGGCCGAATTGATCCATGGCTTGAAAGAAATCTCCCAGAAATTGGGAGTAGTGAATAATACCATTTCCAGTACTGGTGGAAGTGGTCCAGGCGGTGGTACCAATAGAAAGGATCGTCGCCGCCAGTTACAAGAAAAACACAAGCAGCGAGTTAGAGATAGATCAGACGCCGAAGTATCCGCACAAGCCGAAATGGAATTTGGTGCGAATAGAACCTCTTCCGGTGGAAAGTACAAATACGCTACTGACGAGGCAATGAACAAGCTCTCTGACAAAGAGCGAGCGGAACTTTCCAAGAAGCAGCTCACACCATCCCAGATCAAAGCCAGAGCCGCCGCAGACGTAGACAACGCAAAAGGTTCTGGTGCTGGGTTTTTCCAAAGAATTTCTTCAAAGTTAGAAGCTAACCGTACCATGGGTGGCTTGAAGGGCTTCGGTAGCTCTATGCTTCTACAGACCGGTTCATCTACCGCTGGTTTGCTGGAAGCCATGGACAAAGCTATACCGTTGTATGACGCCAGAAAGAAAGCCAGTGCGACGCTAGACCGAGCCATGGGTAAAGACACCGAAGGCGAACGTCGGCAGACTCTTATACGCGAACGAAGCAGAGTATTGGAGCGTGAGAACACACCACGAGCTATTTTCGAGCGGCAGACAGAAGATAAACGCAAGCGGGATATGATGTCTGTTGCCAATGCACCCCAAGGAACTCAAGGGTCGGCTCTCCAAACCAAAAATCCAGTAACTGAAGCTGTCAAACAGTCAGGGAAGGTGGCAAGAGACGCCGGGGCGAAGAGTCTTGACGTATTGAAGTCCATCTCGGCAGGCATCAAAAAGCAAATCGATATCAGTCAGATAATGACCGTAATGTTTCCGATCATTGGATCTATGCTTGGTGGTATTAAAGGGATTCTAGGCTCTGTTCTGGCCGGTATAACCTCTTTAGGCGGCAAGCTCATGGGGAAGGCACTTGATAAGGCAAAAGACGCTCTGAGTGGTAGTAATGGCGAGGGTATTGATTACGATAAGGATGGCAAGAAAAAGGACAAATCTAAAGACGGTAAAGACGGTAAGAACGGTAAGGACACTTCCAGAAAGGCATCTAAACCAAATACTCCGGATATAGACATCGATTTAGATCTGCCAGAAAATGAATCTGATTCTGGGAAGAGTGATAAGTCCAGTAAAGGCAAGTCTGGTGATACAGGATCAAAAGGTAAGGGCAAAGGCGGGAAGTTCAAGAAGTGGGGCGATAAATTCACTAAGGTCTTTAAACGTGTCCCCATGCTTAAAATAATCGGCAAGAAATTACCGGGAATCCTTGCAAAACGAGCACTAACTGGGGCAATCCCGGTGGTGGGACCGGCAATAGCGGTTGCTTTGACTTTGAGCGACGTATATGACATTTATGGCGAGGCAAAAGACGCTGGACTAATCAAAGCACCAGAGGTTGACCTGCCTAATATCTTGGGTCTTGAGAGCAGCACTAAGGGCAAGGATTTAGCGTTGACCGATAAGGTAGACCAAAGCACCATGAAAACTCAAAAGGCGATCAAGGAGCAAGAGCGGCTTTCTAATGCTAGTAACAATACGATCGTCAACGGTGGTAATGTAGTCAATAACACTTCGAGCAATACGATCAACCAAGGATCACCTTTCCGCTTTGATAATAGCCATTACCAGACGAGTCATAATCGCGGTTCGGTGATTATCAGATAGTCGGTTGTACGTAGAAATACAGACACCTGGGGTGTAATTACGTATACAACAACCGGGATTGTCGGCGGATTTGTTGATTTGGATCAATGAAAATGCATATAATCAAGAATTCTGTCTCGATTCTGTATTTCGATGATATGCTCTTATAAAAGCCAGCGCAGCGATTCATTTGAAACGCTTGCGTTTTGTTCTCTCTGCATTGAAGCCTTTAGGCTGAAATGTCAGTCAAATATATTAAAGCTTTTATAACAAATATCTAAAGAACTATAAAGCTACCGACCGTAGGTCGGTTCTATAACGATTATTTGATAATTCTATATTATTAGTAATATCTTGATAATACTTGAGAGCGTCTTCGACGCACCTTCGGAAATATAACTTTTTTTACCCTGCTGGGCTGTGTCCCTACAGCCCCAGGCGTTCCAGCTTTTTTGATCAAAAACCTCATCAACAAAAATGGTATTTTTTTACAAGGCCATTATCTCTTCCGACCCAGTTCCTACCCAAGTCTTCCAACCCGCCTGTTCATTATCCCTAACCATCGTCCCTGCTATCCAATGACCATTCACTTGACTGACCCGGATATCAACCCGGTTCTTATTGATCTTCGTACATACAATCTCTGAAACATGTTTCCGCAGAAGGAGGTTGTAATTTTCATAGTCCCCCTCATAGTCCCTCAGAAGCTTTATATCGCGTTTTTGTGTGCAGACCTCCATAGCTACCAGTTTATTTTTTTCGTCCAGTAGAGGGCTTCTCTGTGCCTTACAAGCGCTTATAGCTGCATCAACGTCGGATATGTTATCACTCACCAGAAGAAGCTTCTGAAGCTGGTCTAACCGGGCGTCTAGTTTCATAATTTCCAGATCTAGCCGTTCAATTTCCTCGCAGTTATCGACTTCCCCAACATGTAATCTCCGGACAATAGCATAGACCCCAAGATCCAGATCCCGGTAAGGTCTATGTTCACATGTTCCACGTAATTGATTAGCACACTGCCAAGTTCTGTATACAAGATCCTTCGATTTATGCTTCATGGTCTTCAGGGTCAGAGTACCGCCGCAAGAGCATCTGGTAATTCCAACAATCGGGTTCTGCCCGGTGGTACCTTTAGCCCTGTATTCGCACTTGGATACCTGAATAGCAATGTATTCGTCTTTGCTACAAACGGCAGGGAAGTATTGCTCTACGGTAGTCTGATCAACCATAGTGTAAGTTCCATACAGAACAGTACTACAGATGATATTACGCACAGCAGTCGGAGAGAATGTATTCCCCCTAGAAGTTCTCGCCCCGGCTGCATTCAACGCTTTTGCAATTTTATTACAACCTGATCCCTGTAAACGCATATCAACAATCATCCGGGCGAATACAGCTTTATCGTTCATCGTATATGAATAATCAGGCAATTTGTCCAACCAGAATACAGTATTCGATTTTTGTATCTTTTTCCCTTCCTGGGCCAATTTCCTTCTATTAGCATAAACCGCTCCAACCATCTGGGAACGCTTCAATGAATCCTGCATAGAATGTTCCCCGTAGATAACGAGTCTCATGATATCTACAAGCTCAACCTTCTGCCCGGCTGGAAGTACAATATTTTCCTTGATTATATGAACTGACCATCCAAGTGATAAAAGCTCTGTGATCACTGTATACACGTCTTGGAAGCCTGCTCTTGATAACCTGCTGGTCTGCTCAAAACATACACCTGACCCAGTAATAGATCCGTTCTTGATACCTGTGATCAGTTGATTGAACGCTTGCCTGTCATTTGCCTGTATCTTGTATCCACTGATCCCGGCGTCGGTGTACACTTCCCCGGCTGTATGACCATTAGCTGTGCAGTAATCCTTGAAAGCCTGTATCTGCCTTCTGGAAGAATCGCCAGCTTCCTGTCTATTGGTTGACCACCGGCTGTATAGAATCAATGGCATGTACAAAACTCCTGACCACATGATGTATAGAGATGGTCAATTGTACAGTACTGGCAATGGTGTTGATAGATCTAGCTGTATACTGACCATTGCCAGTGATGTACAACCACCGGGAAATTACCGGGATTTGTCATATAATGTCCTATAATGTCATACTTTTAGGGGTGTCTATTTAAATAAATGCCCCGATGAAAAGGATGATTACCGGGTAATGACCTATAACGAGCTATAACGAGCTATTTTTAGGGTGCCTTTCTTAAGAAAACCCCCGGATGAAAAGAATGATTACCGGGATAAACCATCAGGGAACCATCAGAGAACCGCAGGCGGCGGATTTTGTCTCCGAATGCATCCATGTGAAGAAGTGTTAGCAGGTGTGAATGAAAGTAATAATTATTGATAATTATTGATAATGTTTGGTGTCCGATTTGAACAATATTCGGACACATTTGCGTTCAAAAGATACCAAAAGACACCGATTCCTAGCGTATTTCGTTCACGCTGTCAACTACGTATTTTTACGTTCAAATTGAACGTTTGTAAAGCATGTGTCCGAATCACCCCGCCGCCAGTCCCATGAACATTAACAAACATTAACATGAGACCCAGGCGACTATCACAAATATTCACATATATCCACAGGTGATCACCTGTAGATTCCTGATGTATACCTGCTTCTGTGTTCGCCCATATGTTCACTCGGATCGTACTCTTTGATCAAGCCATCAGCCTTCCATTTACGCAGAAGCTTGTAAAAATAGGACTTGTTGATACCTGTCTTCCTGATGATATCGCAGTACCTGTACCCGCTGTTGACCAGCTGTCTAATGTGGCTGTGGTCAATTCGCTTCCGCAGGTATGAAGGTTGCATAAAATATGTTGCCATGTGGTCAAAACCTCGTATTTGGATACCAAAACACACCAAATGATACCGAATCTGCTGAGAAAAACAGGGCTTCGTTAACACAAGTAGATTTGGTAATTTGTTTATTTTTGAATAACTGAATAACGAAAAAAGGCTCCATTAGGAACCTTTATGATACTGCTGGCGGTTTCGCCGGGTCGCCGGGTTACAGGCAGAAGTCATCGTAAGTCTGGTTGATCTGGTCTTGGGTGATACCAATATACCGGGCAGTTGTTGCTGTGCTGCTATGGTTCAGAACTTGTGCGATACGCTCGATAGGAAGACCCGCATCAAACATCGCCTTGCCTCTTGTCTTCCGCATAGAATGGGTACTCAGGTCAACACCGATGGTCTCGCCTACTTCTTTGAACTTCCGGGCAACCATGGATCTGGAAACAGGCTTGACTGCTTTGCCTGTTCTGTTGCTGGTGCTCTGGAAAAGGTACGTATGGTCAGGATTTGCTTTCATTCGCTTTTCAATGACCGCCATGGCAGGATCATTAAGACGGAGTTCACGCCTTTTTTTGGTCTTCTGCTCAACCAAGATAATCCGACGTCGGTCTACTTGAATATCGCTGAATTGTATGCTAAGCAGGTCAGAGATTCTCAGAGCCAGATTGATGCCTAGTTTCCAGACATCCGCATACAAGTCTGTTTTCTGTTTTTGATTAGATGAGAATCTGACAAGCAACGTGCTCACAGTTTCAATCTGGCTAGTTGGTACCGCTTCAACTATATTCATGGCTCTCTCGCTCTAATTCACACAATTTATAAAACGCTATTATATGTGAATTAGAGTACCCGGTAAACAGGTCAGCGTAGGTTTCATGCGGGTTTGCTACTTCACAGTTGTATCTTGTGTGAACTAGACACCGATAACATCAACGACGGATTTTGGCTTATACCCGGAAGGATACTTTTTATGGTCTTGGAGTTTATTTTCCTGATACCGCAAACGGCGCTTAGCATTCCTTGTGGTTCTTTTCAAGTGTTCTTTTTCGAGCTTAACCCGGTTATGGTTCTCTATAACCCGCCTGCTGTGATCATCCATAGGTAATAACCTTGTGTAAAAAGTATACACCTACCCGCCTGGGGTTGCAGGAGTAGGTGTTCAGAGAAGTCAATAGTTTATTTTCGTGCTTTCCAGTAAGAGATGATGTCATCCTCACCTAGCAGTTCAAGCACTTTTTCTTCGATGTTCTCGTCTGTGAAGTCATAGAAATCAAGATCGTCCATAATGGTATTGGTCATGTGATCAACTGCTTCGATCCAGTCGCTACTGTTATGATAACCAACTGTGGCGGATACGACTTCCCAGCAGTGTTCCCAATGAATAGCTGGTTCTTCAGCACAATAGCTGAATGGTTGACCGACGATAAAATCTGTGTTAGCTGAATTATTCATGATGTGTACCTTTAAAATTTGGGTGTATACGTGGAATCCCTTACGGGAGTAATGGTTATGAGAATGTTGGTGTTGTTGCGCATGTGCATACGTAGAACTACTGTATTGACCCCAGGCGCTTTATATGCTAGTGATTACTATACGTACAGCCGTCGGAAATACTACAAAAAAGCTTGCAATTTAGCTTATAGGGTGTTAGGCGGTTTCTCTATGACAGGGGTTTAGCCACCCCAGAAAATGAAAAGCCGATTTAAAAATTTCCGCCGCCTGTTTTATTTACAGAAAAACGTTTACTTGAAATACCGAGTGTCCTGAAAAAAAATTTTGCGTAAAAAATTCGCTCCCCAGAATCACTTGCCTTTATAACGTCTCAGCAGGCGGTCAATAGATCCTACCCCGCCGCCAATGTCCAGCCGGGTTGGCTTCTTGCCCTTAAGCTGGAAGGAACACAGAGGAATTCTGTGCCCGGTGTCGATAGTTGGCTCTGACACTAATACCATGCCCGCTTCTTCCACTTTCTGCTTCAATATATCGATAAACGATGTTGTATTCATTGATGTTCTCTCTATGTGATACCCGCCGCCTGCTGGGCTAACCGATAACAGCAGGCGGGGATATTTTGACTATTTCATTTACTACTGCGATAACCCAGATTATGTTGTGTGTGGGCAAATCCATCCTCTGGATCTTATAACCCCAAGTGTGAATTACGCGTGGGAGTTCATTTCTCCAGATCTTTTTTCCCACCACTGGTTCCAGCAATTACGCGGCCTGTAGCCGAGTTTATACCCCAGAAGCATAATATTCTGGGGCATTTTAGGGCATCAAATCGCCAGCAAAGTTGTCAGGTCGTTTGACTGAATAGTGGTTCTAAGCTGCTCTGGAACTTCTGGAAGTTTATCAAGGGCTGTGGTCAAGATGGCTGCTTTGATCCTATTGGGCAATTCGTAGCGGTCTAGTACGACTTTGACCTGAGCTAATTTGGCTTTTCTATAGGCGGTGTAGGCAGCAAGTGGAGTATCAAAGTAGCCGAGATTTTTTGGTTTGCCGTCGATATTGACTTGTGCCCTGAACTTTTGTTTATGCCAGCTTACGCCTTGAGGATATAAACCTCGCTTGGCTTTGCTGTCTTTTAGCAAATGGTTGATTGATTCCGGAACGAAAACTACCGTCTCCGGTGAATAATGCTTGTTGCCTGATATCAACAAGTCCTTGTCTGGCTCATAACCATCGACAGCATGGATGTCATACCACTTTTTGTATTCTGTAAAATTGTGCCATTCTTTGCAGATTGAACTGCCGATATAAGTTGGTTGTCTGGCGTGGAGCTTTGGGCAATATACCCGAGTTAACATATTTTTCCATTTCACGTAAGCTGGAATGGGCTTAGAATTTTCATAAACTCTGATATTGCTGCCAATATAGCCGTGCCCTTTTACTGTAATTTTGTTGAAATCTTTCATCTTATTCGCCTGCCTGCCGGTGATGCCACTCTTCTTCTGTGAATTTGCTTTTATCAATCGGTTTATCAACTGGCTTATCTTTTGATTCGTTTTTCATTAACGATCCTTTCGATTTCTCTATCAACTAAAACGTTTTCAATGATCTTGACCTGCATCCGGGTCGGAGATATCCAGTTAAATCTTTCCGCGTATTTCTGAATACGTTGCTTCGATGTATTGAATTGTCTTGCGGTGTGAGTCCCGCCGAAAGTGCAGTAAAGGTTTTTAACAAACTCGTAATCTTCTTCCAGTGCGGGTCTTAATAAATCTAATGTGGTTTGCTTCATTTTAATTATTCCTTGGGTTAAAGTTTCCTATTCAGATATAAGTTATTTATGTTTATTTTTTACTTGAGATAAATCCAGGCGAGTTTTTTTGAAATAAATATAACGGGCACCTTTTAAAAACAATCAGCCCCGAGGAAATTACTATTATGAAAAAAACAAACAAAGTCCCAAAACCGAAGGACATGAAACTCAATTACTTCTTATACAGAACAAAGTCAGGAACCACGCTGGTTACACTGGAACCCGGCGAAGATCAACGACAATACCTGATGGATCTTGGATTCAATCCTGACGATCCAGAGCAGGTGAAATACACCATACCCAAACCAGTTGAACCCATTTCAGGAAATGTATTCAAAGGGCGGGAATTACTATTCAAGAGATTACAAAAAACATTCATCAACCCACCATTAAAGAGATCGTGGGCTAAT
The DNA here is from genome assembly GCA_003416845.1 of Oplegnathus fasciatus. Lineage (NCBI taxonomy): Eukaryota > Metazoa > Chordata > Actinopteri > Centrarchiformes > Oplegnathidae > Oplegnathus > Oplegnathus fasciatus. Next base: position 15,268 of record NTHP01001393.1, on the reverse strand, counting down.
TAAAAAGGGCAAAACAATGCAAGACTTTATATCCAAAGCAGTTAAGACCGAATCAAATCAATTCCATCCAATTAATGAAAGAATACTGCATTCAATTATTGGGCTTACAACTGAATCAGGCGAATTGATGGATGCAGTCAAGAAATGCATTTTCTACGGAAAGGAATTGGATCTGGTCAATATAAAAGAAGAAGCTGGCGACATTATGTGGTATCTGGCAATTCTATTCGATGAACTGGGAACCAATTTCGAAACAGAAGCTAATCGCGTAATTACCAAATTAGAAACCCGGTTCCCTGAAAGATTCACATCCGAAAAAGCATTGAACCGGGATTTAGATTCAGAAAGAAACATCCTTGAGAGTATTTGATATGACTTACCTGACAACAAAACAATTGAACGACCGCATTGGAGAAATCTCCGAATTGGGCGGCGTTCAAATGCTTAAATTCCACCATGACCAATTGACCGAGGGATTCAATCAAGACTCAGTCAATGAATTCATGAGCGAGCTTTATGATGATCCAGATTGCCCGGAAGAATTTTCATCCATGATTGACCGGCAGGTACTGACCATGAGAGCGGTCTATTACGGTCTGCTGGAAATTTCCTTCCGATTCAAGCAAGAAATCGACAAAACAGCCGGGGAAATAGGCGAAGAACAGCTTGAGGAATCTCCTGTAGAGATCGCTCAGGATATCTTGGATGCTATGGCAACTACCTTGCCGATTGATTTTTACCTGTCCTATAGATGGTACAGGCGTCGGGTCATGGGTCTTATCCATGAACAAGGCATAGGGTTTGCAGCGTATATCCTGTGCCCATATTCACTATAAAAAGGAACACCAAATGAACTATGCAGATGAAGCGATTACCGCATTAATAGAATCAGGCAAACTGCCGGTCGAATTACCTTGTGACGAACAACTGTTCGATTTTTGCGAACACATAGAATTCAACCATCCTGAATTACAGGGGTTACCGTTTGATGAATTCGTGGAAGCAGTGGCGGAAGTCATGAAAAGATACATTTTTATGTACGAATAAGCTGATGAAAAGGAGCCTAGTGCTCCTTTTTTTGTGTCCAAAAAAACCCAAACCCCTTGCGAGACTAACGCCTGGGGGTAAGTGAGTATTCACATAAGACAAATTTGTCGAAATATCTACAAAAAGTGTTTACAGATGAACAAAAGTGTCGTATTATACACACATCGACAGCCACTGAGGATTACCACTACCAACCAAAGCCAGCACCGCCCAGCAGACCCCCTGCTTCTG
>NTHP01001393.1:0-13725 GCA_003416845.1 Oplegnathus fasciatus | reverse complement strand
AGCACCGCCCAGCAGACCCCCTGCTTCTGACCATCCGGACTCAAATCTCCAGATGGGGAAGAAGGACTTCGGAAGCTGACGTAGGGCTACCCCGCACGACCGCACGACCATCGACGCAGAGGCGATGTAAAACACCCTCTCATGCTCATTAACAATGTGGAACCAAAGAAGAGAAAGGAGGGCTGGTCATTCCGACCGGCATAATACGAGAACTGTGCTATGAGCACCTCTAAAACTTCCTCATCTTCCATCCAGAATGCCAAAGCTGCCGTTGCCTCCGCTACCCGGAAGGTATCTAACGTCCAAGGCATGGTCAACGACGCTAAAACCGATGCCAGCCGTGAACGAGCCGAAAAACAGCTTACCATGGCCAACGATGCGCTCTTCCAAGCCCAAGCTGAACTGAAAGCTCTCCAAGAGCAACACTATTCAGCTGATGTTATCAACGCCATTACTGGCGAAGATGATGAACCACAAGCCCCTGTTGCTGAGATTGAGACCCCGGTCAATGACGTGGTCGAAGCAGTTGAACAGGGCACCGAAGAGCCTGTTGAGCCTACTGAAGCCCCTGTTGCTGAGATTGAGACCCCGGTCAATGACGTGGTCGAAGCAGTTGAACAGGGCACCGAAGAGCCTGTTGAAGAACTCACAGACGATGGCACACCACCCAGCTTCCAATACGATCTTGGTGGCACTTTGCCTGCGTTTAGTTCGTTCTTCAAAGACACCAATATCAAGGTCGATTCCCAAGGCGTTTACCGGGTTGCACTGCCAAGGGGTGCTACTTTCCAAGACGGTCTTATAAACGCCGGGGAAATCCTTGCTGATGAACTTATGGCTATTGAACTGGCTCAAGCTGATGCAGTGCGTGAACGACTGGAATCTACGGTCGAGCAAGCCCGAGCTGATGCAGAGGTCCAGGCGGTTGCTCTGAACGAAGCAGACGACTCTGACGAGGCGTTTGAAGGACTCACAGCTTCCTATACCGAATCTGTTTTTGCCCTGTCAGCGGCTCAGAATGAGCTTGAGCGGCACAATCGCCGGGTTCTTAAGCTAAGCATCCGGAAGGCACAACGGGATCAGATCAAAGAAGCTGAAGCCGATGTCCCTGTCGACATTCATGACCTCACCCGAGAGCAAATTGACCAGAGCTTTTTTCACTGGTCAGAATCCATGGGTGTTGAGCCCAAGTTTCGCCAGATCCGTGGGATCAAGGCCGTTCATGGTCAATTCTTCACTGAACTGCGTTTGAAAGCTCGTCAGTCGTTCTTGGATCTGGTTGACGTATATCAGCCGGGTGATGCCTGGGCCAAGTTCCAAGCTATTACAGGCTGGTCTGACCTTGAAATCGCTGTATTCCAGACCAGTATGTGGCAGGTAATGCAGACCGCAAGAGGGCTCGACCTGAACCAGCGGAATCCAATGGTAGTGCTCTGTGGCAAGCAAGACTGCGGTAAATCCCTGATCATCGAGGAAATCTTCGGTGGACCCCTCACCAGCCTTTACTATGTAGGCGACATGAGCGTGTCCAAGCTGGCTAATAGCTTCAACCGGGCAATGTTCGTGGACAACTATGTGCTTCGCTGGGATGAACTTGATAAGTTGGAAGGCGTGAATCTGAACAACTTCAAGGCAATATCGACAGCAGTGAACATCGAATTCGCCCGGAAAGGTGGCCGGTCTGAACGTGGTCGTAAGGCTGCTGTGAGCATCGGAACATCGAACAAACCGCTTCAAGACGTATATCTTGACACGACTGGGTCGACACGAATGTTCCAGATCAACTGCCCGGATAGCCCGGTTGAAGCCGATGCTACACAGGCACCGCTGACCCGCATCGCACTGGCAGAGAGCCGGGGCGACGATATCGGCTTTACCATCACGGATCTGTGGCTAGGCATCGATGCTGATCAACCGGCACCTATTGATATTGCTGGGCTCCGGGGCGAACTGAAGCTTGAGCAGAAGAAGGTCGCAGTGCTCGATAACGTGGAAATGTTCTACGTTGCAGAAGGCGCTATGTGGATCTCGGAAGGGCGGGTCACGATCAACGACATGTATCAAGGCTACAACCGCTTCTGCAAGGGTCAGAAGTTCCGACTGAAGACCCCGGTAAGCCGCGCAGAGTTTGTTGAACGGGTCATTGAGCTGACTGAATGGAAGGTAGGAAAGCAACGCTGTGTTGCTCGTGATAAGAACGGCGAAGTGGTCTACAAGAAGGCCACAATCGCCGAGCGCAAGAAGGCATGCAAGGCAGACCAAATCACAGCTGGCAAGATGCGAGCTTCTGACAAATTGCCTGCCGCAGTCTTCGAAGAATGGGATATGAGCTTTGACGGTGAGCTGCCAAAATACCACGGCGCTACACCTTGTTTCATCGCTGAATAAACTAACGGGAGCCTCCGGGCTCCCACGGAGGCTGGCTCATTCCGGGCTAGATAAATGAGTGATTGAAATGAACAAGCTGACACAATTTTATGGCGAAATGGAAGCATTCGTTGCTGCGGTATCAACCGAGCTGAAAAACAGCCAGACACCATGGACACAGTTCCAACTGGGGGCGTTCACTCGTGCCACGTTCCCAACTTACAACGTGATGGTCGAGGGCGATGTTGAGGGCAAGGGACAAGTAGGGTATATCACTGGCGACAACATACGAGCAGCGTTCTCGTATGGCGACAGAGACCCAGAATCAGAAGTGTGGAATGGCAAGGTTGAGTGGATTGATATCGAACTTGTCGAGTTGGAAGTGGATGAAGAAGCCGAGCATGAGTCAACCGCTGACCTGACTGGTATCATCCTGTAAAAAATCCCAAAACCGTTGACAGGATTCTGTTGGCGGTTTTTTCTAACACCGCTGGAGGCCGCCTGGGAGTTGACCTCCAGCGTTTTTCCCGTTGATAAGGCGGCCAAAGTTGTGAAAGTTTCCAAAGAACAAACCATGTTGGTGATCAATAATCACCAACGTATTAAACGTGAAAAGGCCATGGGTCAGAGAGCCAGAGCCAATTTTCGGCGACGGATCAGGCGACAAGTTCGCAAGATGGAGGAAGCACTTGAGTCAAATACTCACTACTCCCCTGTCCCAATCATACTTCTGTATAGGTCAAAGTTATGAAAATTTCCACCAAGCCTGTTGTCCCACCTGCCGAAGAACTCAAGCCGTTAATAGAGAAATTCGGTATCAGGATCGTAGCTGACATCTACCAGTGCAGCAGGTCAACGATTCATCTGCGTATGACCAAGGCAAAAATCGAATACAAGACACCTAGTCCTGCTGAAATACGGCAGGCGGTTGCTGAAATGATCATCCAGCAGATCAACTAAAAGGAGCCTCCGGGCTCCCAAGGAGGCTGGCTCATTCCGGGCTAGATAAATGAGTAATTGAAATGAAATTCATCGTTCATATCGCATCACAAGTAAACGGTAATCCACAATTTGCATTCGTTTCCGGTAAAGACGTCAACGCGGTAATCAAGACGGTTGCCAAAGACATTGCTCGAACTTCCGAGTATTCGACTTCTTATATCATGAAGCATGACCCTATCATCGCTGATATGAAGAACAAGCTCTATCAACTCGACAGCGGGAAAGATCTGGATTACAAAATCCAACGGGTCATGTTCGGCGGTGATTGGCACTACACTGTTTCAGGGCACACCAACCTCACACTTGAAAAGGCTCTTGAAAAAGATTCCAAAAAGTTCGAGATGTTCCGGGGAACCTTCGTCAAAAGCCTGTCCGATGCTATTCTCGATTGGCATGTGAAAGATGGCGACTTGACCCAAGAGGAAGCCGATGCGATTAAGAAGCAATCGGAATTACACGAAGGCCAGCAGATTGGCTAAATAAATCATACAGATTGCTTCTGTGCTACCGTAATGATGTGGTAAACAAAAGCCCCAGTTCAACGATTCCTGTCGGGTCGTTGGGCTGGGGCTTTTTTGTGTCCGGAAGTTTTTGTTTTTGTTTTTGCTTTTTTCAAAAAATCCCAAAATTGTTGCGGAAAATATTTCTAAAAACACCCACCTGATACCCCAGGCGCTTAGTCTAGCAGGGGGTTCAGGATTTTGGGGCAGTTGTAAGAGCCCGGCTACTTCCAAGTTCTCTTAATATCCGGGTATCTCTTCTGGAGCTTTTTGAATAGGCTGGTTCTTTCCGCATATGGGTTGTGGGTCTCGAACCTGAGTTCCTTGGTCGTGCTCATCACGATGAATGGCATCTTCCGGGTAAAGTCTTCCTTGGTCTCGCCGGGTTTTAGGGTACCCATAAACATTCCCCCGGTATCGGTCTGAATCAGGAAATAGCGGTCTGGAAGTTGCATCTGGTTCACCGGGGACGCCGGGGCGGATTGCCTTGGCTTTGGTGGGTTAGGCTTCTGTGGTTTATAGATACGTCTCAGAAGCTCATTCTCTTCGTCTGAGCCACGAACAAGGTCAATACCATATCTACCTACCAGTTTATCTGTAATGGCCTTAGCGGAGCTTACAGCGGCTTCTAGGGACTCATGCGGAAATATCTTCAGGACTGATTTGACAGGGTATTTTCTTACTCGGTAAGGGCTTCCTGGGCCACCAGCTTTAAGTTTGTCAATTCGTGCTTCTACGTCTGTCGAGCATCCAACTAGGAAACGTCCTTGTTCCAGTTGGAGGATAAATGATGCGATCATGTGTGTTCCTTTGTGATCTTATGTTAATTATTGATATTTTTGGTTATGCCGGGGAAAGGGTCGGATTGATGCCTGAAAAGTACTCGATCAGGAATTCGACGCCCATGTCCCGCTTGATAACATCTAGGTGGTACCCGTCCCTGATTTCATCAATCGGAATCTTGGAAATAAAATCCCTCATCTGGGCTTCCGTGTACCGGGTCGGGTCGTAATTGCAGTTGTCTACGATATTCCCGAAAGTGATCATGTAGCCGTATTTCTTGAAATGCCTGTAATAGGCATCATCAACGATACCGCCCATGTGGATATAACTGGCTACTTCGTCTGCTGTTCTTGGGAAAAATTCCATAAGTTTCGCTCTCTAGCAAATGGGAAATCGGCCTGCAAGCCCCAGGCCGCAAGGGGTTGATGGTTTTGCTATAAAAACACCATCAACGATTTTGGGATTTTTTTCAGACTACAGGTCAAAATAATGAGCTTCTGCATACTCTTGAATACTACCCATAAGGGTATTGATACCCACTACATAGTTCGGCCATGGTGTGATATTGGATAGTACTTGCAGAGACCGGAAAATGACCCTGAGTTCGTATTGGATGTTCTGGTTGTGCAGGATCGATATAGGGCTGGAAGCTGCTATCCGCCTGATCGATTTTCGGATAGCCAGAGCATGCATATTATGCACACGGCAATACTCATCATACCCAACCATATCATGATGTTTCTGGTTCGGGGTGCGTCGTTTAAACAACCGGGAATAGGTCTCTCGGTTAAACTTGGTCAATAAATCTTCTATGGTACGGATCTTCATTTGTCAACTTCTATGTTCATGTGGAGGGCAACCCCTGCAGGGATAACAACAGGGGGTATTATGAAATCAGAATCCCATAATTGCCGCATATACACTTTTTTGCTGCTCAATTGTGCGGGTCATGTAAGACAGATTCACTTGTCCACCGCCTGCCAGCCAAGACCTGTAGGAGTCTTTCGCTTTCATTTCCGGCGACATGCTCTCGGTATAATGCCCAGCTGCTTTCGCTCTTAGCAGGTAGGAAGCTGCATCATGTTCACCAAAACCACGCTCAAAACAGGCTTTACAGATCAGCCATATAAGACCGTGGCGGCGTCCTTTACCCATCTGGCACATGATACTGTCAAACGCCTTTTCCATTGACTGGCGGGCTTTATCTTCGTCGTGTGTGCTATTGGCGATAGTGGCTGCATATGCTCTCTGAGTTGCAGCGTTCTTAAGGGCAAGTTGTCTCTGCTCTTCGTCATAGGTCTCTTGGTGCCTAGATACGTCCAGCACCTTAGCCTCTGGGTTGCTATATAGATCTGGGTCGTAGCTTGGGTAAGTTCCCCGGTTCCTGTTGCATGTGCTATCATCAAGCTTGGTGCCAAGTAGCTTTTCCAGAGCAGCCTGTAGTCTCTTATACAGGGCGGTATAGAAGCCGTTTTCATTCCCCTGATAGTTGGTCTGGATGGCAAACTTTAAGCCCAGCCGGGGGGAAATGAAGGCAAAACGAACGTATTGTGCAAACTTGGAGTTAAGGAGTACAGCCTTAAATTCAAGTGCCTGGTCCAGGGGGATGCCATCGATATCGAACGGAAGTAATCCGCTGTGGATGCTGTCGGAGAACTGATTGGCTCCGCTGGACTTGTCGATATATTGCATCATGTAAAACAGGGGCATGGTTGCCTTGATTTCATTTTGCTTTTTGCTATCGGATGTTTTCCGGATTGCCTCAACTTGGGTTTTCCAAGTGCCTATCTTTATGGCTTCAAGGACAAAGACAAGTGGCGCATCTTTAACTTCGGTTGAGAATGGTGTTGATTTGTATGAGATAGTAGTCATTGGTGAAACTCTTTTTGTGTTGTGTTTTATAGGTCAATTGGGTCATCTAAAAATCATCTGATTCAAAATCGTGTATTCTTGTTGGTTTTTCTTTTACTGCTAAAAGAATAAGTAGTTAAAAAAAAACCAACAAGACTACACGTTTTTTGATGTTTTACCAAGTGATTTCCGAATTCATTTTCTTGATGTCTTTTGGCTTCATCCCGGCGATTATTTTCTTATCAACCGTGTGGTGATTACAAAATGCATCTATGTCGTCTATGTGCTTGGCTCTGGCTCTGAATTTGTTGCCTTCGCTGTTGGATAATGGGACATCCCACCAAGCCTTATCTGACGGCATATGCCATTGATCGTTGGCGCTTGGCTGCATCCCCATGATGATTTTAAAGCTGGTCGTCCGGGTCTTCAGATTTGATTCATCGAACCATTCGACCGTCTTATTCTGATCCAGGACCGTCGGCCAGAAAGCTTCTGATAATTCTTCGACCTTTTCCGCCTTGATGTATCCAACCCCGACTTCTGACTTCACCACCTTCTTGGTTTCCGCCAAGAACTCATGCATTGCTTTCATGCTTTCATACCGGGATTCGAAAAAAGTCATGTCCCCGGTTCCAAACATCTTTACGAATAAGTTCCTGCCATGCTGGTTGATTCTTCTGTATGTTCCCCAACAATCAACCTTGAAGTTCTTGAGATCCATTGAAAGCCAATTCTTTTTCCAATTACAAAGCTGTTCCATTGGTTCCAATTGTTCCATGGAATATGTTTCCAGCAGGTGTTTGTATACAGGATGAACTTCGTTCACAAACGTCGGGCAATCGTATTCAATAACCGCTTCCAACATCGCGGATTTTTTAATAAATCCCCCAGTGATTCTTTGCTCAACTCGCTCGCTTATTTCATATTGCTCGACAGTCTTATACCCAAGTTCCTGTAAGTCTCTAATTGTTTGATAGGCATACAGTCCCTTCTGTGCTTCGTCTGCATACATGGAATAGAGAATTGCTTTTTTACGTGCTTCCTCATCAACCCATTTACAAGTCTTTTCTATTATCTCCGATTCAGATTCGGTGATTTCGAATTGAGTATCTTCGTAAGACCGCCATAATTTATTCTGACTGATCCACAATCTCTCTTCACCGTTCCCTGTGATTAGCCAGTGCGATCCCTTCGCCCTGATTCGACCCTGTTCTTGGAATATAACCCCTGCTTCGTTCTGTAAACTAACAACGCAAATGTCGCTGTTGATATCAATGCCTTCGGCTAGGCACTTGGTTGCAATTACACCATCGTATCCAATTGAATCAAGAGATTGTTCTTCTGTGATTAGCTTGTATACCCGGTAAGCTTCCTCATCGTATGGTGTGCCGTCTTCTCTTAACCGGGTTCTTTTAGAATCAAGAACGATAAAGCTCTTCTTTTCGTTGGCCAGTCTATCTCTGATATTACAAGCTCTTCCGAATGAATTGACGAATGCCAGTATTGGTTTCTGTTCGGATTTTTTAATTTCGGAAAGAGCAGTTGCTATCCACATTGTTGATTGCTTGATCTTGGCATTAGATTTGATATGCAGGATCTTTAATTCCCGTTCAAATTTCTTTTCGATTTTTGTAATCGTGTTTAAATTGAATGGGATTAATTGAATCAAGTTATCAAGAATCGATCCAGAATAAATGTAAATCGGGATCTTTTTCGACAGGTCTCTAATGATATGAATCATTCGTTCAACCAGTTCCCTGTAGTCCCCAGTGAATGATATTTGAATCTCGTCTATGTGTAGCTGGTTTCTCGTATCACCTGCCAATTTTTCAAGCTGGGTAATTGTTGCACTGTGTAGTTCTTTTGCTGCTTTGTAGTATTCCTGCTGGGCTTTAATAGCCTTAACTGGAAACACCACCTCACCTAAATTTTCATGAGCCATCTCTAACATTAGAGTTGTCTTTCCGACGCCTGTCCCTGCGTTGATAAAGTGTATCCCAGGCTCTTTCGGAAGTTGATCTTTTATACTTGAAAGGAACTGGTCGTCCTTGAGTTTGAAATTAAACGTTCTTGTTGGATTTTGCATTTTCTGTAGCAACCTTGTGCTTGATTAGGATATCGGAAATATGACGAGAGATTGAAACTCCCTCTGGTTTGGTTTTGTTTAAGAAGTCCAATACTTCTTTGTTGAGCATGAATCTCATGCTTTTAGCCTCATGTTGTTTCATGGGTATCTCTCCTGTTGTTAATAAACAGGCAGGGATCAGAGATCCACTACCATTTTGCCCTTCTTCCAGCGGTTTGCCCGGATTTGATATCCGACAGTGGATCTGTGGATGTTCAAAGCATCTGCAATTTGATGCTGGCTAAATCCACGCTTGGTTAATGTCTCAATGTTTTTGAGTTGAGTTGGTGATAAATTTGTTACGCTTCCAGCCATGGTGAAGTTCCTCAATTGGTTGGGTTTTGATGTCTTGGTGTATGTAGAGTATTTATAGTCAAACAAAAAGTGGCAGACTGGTATTGTCTAATCAAGGCATAAGAAAAAGCCACCCCCGGACAGGAGCAGCTTCAACAAGGTTCGATTAGCAGACATTGTATCACATGTCAATAGAAAAGTAAACACTTTTTGTCTATCATATTATTTAGGGAAAAGAAACCTATAGAATGGTAAATTTTGTGTAAAAGTTTTGTAAATGTTTTCAGTGTCCACCACTGAATGTCTTGGTGCCATTGAACGGGTGAATGGTGATGCTGCGGTTGCCTTCAAAGAAGTCCGGGTTCAGCTTCCGAGTGACCCGGTTCCCCCGGTAAACCTCTTCAGTGGGCTCGTCGTCCCTGCCTAGATCCTTAAGTTGGATATCACACCAGTCTTCCAGTTCAAGCCAACTGCTGACGTAGTGCAGACTACGCTCCCTGACGATGCCATCTTCGTACATGTAGGGGATAGTCCGGTCATCATCCGTTGTAATGATAGCGACGTAGTTGAAGGTGTATTCGTGAATTTCGTTAAAATTTGTCATAAGTTTTGGATCTCATCGTCGATTCAAAAAGGCGCAACCCCTTGCTAGAGTAGTCGCCTGGGGTCATAAGGTGTTTTTGTGGTTTACTAACGGTCAACGAAAATGGGATTTTATTTCCGCCGAAAGAGCATATCCCGGTAATGGTTTTCCATTGATTTCAGATCTGCTAGTTCTGGGTCAGAGAACGCCGATACAGGCTCTTTGTATAGATACTTCCGGACGTATAGCTCTGGGTCAATCGCCAAGTCGTAGCAGCTTTCAAAGCCCTTCCTGATGATGTCAGAAGGGACTGATGTGAATTCTTCCGATAGCTGCCTGATCCGTTCAAATGGGAATCTGGAAAGCTCATATTCGCTCAGGATTTTGATACTACTGGCATCATATGACATGGGTCTTCTCCATCGATTCCTTGATCAGTTCAATGATATTGTTTTGGATCTGTTCAGCAGATGGGCATCTAACATCCTTCCGTTTCATGTTGGTTGAAACGGTTCCCTTGGCCTTTCCAAGAATCTTTGCTGTGATGGTAGCGCCATAGAGTCGGTATAATTGATATTCAGACAACATTGTCGAACACCTCGTAAGTGTGTTTTATTTGGTTATAAAAAAAAATCTCGCACCGACAGCAGGGAAAAAGAAAGAAACCTGCTGTCGGTGGTCGATTATTGGATAGAAACGAAGAGATTCAGGATAAAGCAAAAACCCGCATTGAGCCCCGAGGCCAAGGATTAAAGCCAGCTTCAACGCGGGGGAAAATCATTTGGGCAACGGCGCAGCTTTTCAACTGCGACGCATCCATTGCCGACTTCTGATTCGGGTTTGATAAACAGGTGGATCGCGAAACTTCCACGAAAAACGATTCACCTGTTTATCAAAAATCATTATTACTTGTTATTAATTTATTTATTTCCAAGTGATCGTGGAAGTGATAGCACCGCTATCGTGTCCTTCTGACAGGAACGCGTTCAAAATCTTCTCTGGAATTCCGAGCTTTTCAACCAATTGCGCGGTTGTTTTCGCACCACCGGCCAGTTGGATACCGATTTCTGATTTGATCTGTGCTACTGCTTCTGAAGCAGGTGATTTAGTATTTTTCATAATTCGCATTCCATGCTTAATGCATAACTGGTAATTTTTCGTGAGCGGTTTTGATAATGGCATCAACGATCCATTGTTCAAGATCATACCGGGCAACGACGTTTTTAATATGTTTTAGCTTGGCTTCCCGGTAAACGTTATATGCTTTAACAGGGCAATCGAATCGACCGTGGCGTGTAAGCTTACCGTCCATTTTAAATCGCACTAGGAATTTCTTATTGCGTAAAGAAACGCCTTGTGGAAACTCACCTCGCCCTGCATTATGATCGTTCAATAGGTAGTTGATTGCTTTTGGAAGAAATATCACCGTCTCTGGCGAGTACAATTTATTCCCAGAAATCAGCAGATCCTTATCCGGTTCCCAGCCTTCCACGTAATTAGCATCAAACCACTTTTTATATTCGGTAAAATTCAGCCACTCATCGCAAACTCTGGTTCCTATGTATGTTGGAAACCTTTCTTGATATTTTGGACAATAGGCTCGGAGTATCATATTCTTCCACTTCGAATAAGCTGGAATCGCTCTACCATTTTCTGTAACTTTGATATCGCTACCACGATACCCAATACCCAGAACGCTGGGCTTCATAAAATCATTCATTGTTTCGTACCTGAAATGATTGTTGTTTTTGAAATAATAAGCATGAACTCCAAAGAGCCCACACCATCATTCATGAAGGTACGAAATTCATGCTTATTATTTCAGAAAAAGATACCGCCGACGGTCATGACACCGTCGGCGGAAGGTAGTACACGCAAGGGACACAACTCACCTTTTGTGTTCAATTTTTCAAAGAGACTACTATCATGTCTTCTTGTATTTATGCTTCTCGAACGAGCCCGTTTTTCAAGGCATATTATAGAGTCGGGTTGATCACCAAGTTGCGAGGGTCGCCCATCCGAAGTGGCGATACTTCCGGCGCTACCGTTGCACATCCAACAGCGATCGTCCCACGAGCTACGTTCCGGGCAACTTGAATCTGCCGTTCGCGATCTGCTTCCCTTGCATCAAACAAGTCAGGGATTGCTACTTCATCACGGGCATATAAATTACGAGCACATGTAGCAGCATTACGCATCAGAACAGCATGCCCGGAAACAGGCAATTCCTGTTCTTCTGGCTCATAGTTTGGGCATGCACTTTCGGTGATGGAATCGCTTTCCGGAACCAGTACTTCCGATTCTTCGATAACAGCCGGGGAACCGCCTACGTCGTCACCCAGATCGAGCACCATTCGCCCGGTATTTTTATCTTTCGCCACGAGAAATTTGGTACCTGCCGACAGCAGGGCGGATAACTTCTTACAAACAGGCTTGATGGTGCCATTTTTTCTCATTACCGCAGCAGCCAGCTTCGGGTCATGCGGGATGCCCTGAGCAGGTTGGTTGTGCTTGTAATAGACGAGGTTATTGTGGTCGTATGTATTGCTCATCTTATACTTCCTTGCTTTCTTCAGAATCAGTGAAATCTTTATAATCCACGCCCAAGCAGTAGGCCAAGTAACTTGGATCTGCGTACATGTATACCTTCTGCCCGGCACCGTTGGTAAACTCGAATTCGATTTCACCATCTTCGGCAATGGCAACTTCTGTGATGCTGATTTCCTTCTCGTCTGCTTCGATACGCTTCTTGGAGTCAGCCAGCCAATATTGCTTCAGGACTGGAAAACGGATTGGCTCTTGTTGTTGTGCGATTTTTTCAGGAATGCTAGTCATTTTATTCTACCTTGAATTCTAAGCCCCAGAATTCGTTCTGAGGCGTTTTATAATGGGGTGGTGTGGTTGTACCAAAGTACGTTAAAAGTGCCTGTACGGCTGTTTATGGCCTGCTGTTGAACTGGTGCAGGAGTCCTTGTGTTTTTGGTTCGGCGATCCAGTCTTGGAAAAGACCCGGAACGTGTCCTTGCTCTTCCAGCCATAGACAATATTGGAGCTGGTTATGGCTGTCCCAGTCTTTCTGGATGTCGGTTAATTCATCCTCGACCGGGGCGGTCTTATCGGATCTGCGGAACCAGCCTACGACCATGTCTTTGATGCTCATCTGCGGTTTATCATCCACAACCGCTTGGGTACCAATTTCGATGATTTCGTAGGCTTCTGGGATGATATTCTCAGTTGCTTCCACAGATGCTTCTATCAGGTCTTCTGTTTCCGCCAGTGTCATTACAGGCTCTTCAACAGGCTCTTCAACAGGCTCTTCAACAGGCTCTTCAACAGGCACTTCAGCATATGTACGAGAAGGGAAGTTTCTCATGTATACAGCTTCATCTGCCAGGACCCTCTCTGCGAATCTTTCGGCTAATGTTTCATCCAGAAACAAGTTCTTGTTCATTCGCTTTTTGAATGTATTACGGCTAATTCCAATTACCCTTGCAGCCGGGGCAACGCCGTTAAAATGTTTGGCAACGTCGATATATTTGATCAGAAGTGGATCTTTCATTTGTTTTTCTCTTTTAGTTTATATCTCTGGATGGTTCTCATTGATAACCCAGAAAGCAGAGCTATTTCACTGGTGCTCATCCCCTTGGATATTAATGCCATGGCAAATGGTTTCTGACCCATAGATGCTCTATCCTTGGCGGATTCACGCAACTTGTCATGGGTAAGCCCGTTAACCATCTCTCGTTTTTCTTTCCATGTTTGCCCGGTGCGATCTGGCGGTAGTCTTCTGGAAAGATTATTGTCCGATTGTACCCAACTTTTTTTAACAATTTTGAATCCGAATTTTTCAAGTATTTCCGGATTATGAAGCACCATTTCGGCAGCTTCTTCTAATTGCGTATCAAACGACTTGCCACCTGTTTGATTATTACGCTGTTGTTCTTCTTCGAATAGACGATCGTCCTCTTCGGTGAAGAAATTGAAAAAATTCATTTCTTTTTTTCCTGCTGATTGTAAGGGTATTTACCCCCATTCGACAGACCCCAGGCGGTATTTGTCGTCGAATGGTAGGTATTTTTCCTGGGCCAATATCAATCAATTACGCCATGTTCACGAGCCCAGAAGGCGCTAAGGATAATGCCTAATAGAGACAGCTCGTTTATGACAACCCGGTCGCCGTTGAATGTGATATCAAACAGCATGCTGAAGACGACCTGTTT
>NTHP01001388.1:0-24256 GCA_003416845.1 Oplegnathus fasciatus | reverse complement strand
TTATTCCCGTTTGGGGAAGATAAGGGGACGGGGGATTGGAGTTTGGAGAGTGTTTATTTGTATGAGACAGCTTATACAAATACATACTGATAATACGTTAGAATACATAAAGATAATAATACATAAATAACACATAGATAATAATACATAAATACGCATAGATAATAATACATAAAGATACACGGATACATAAGATAAGTCCTTAAAGGACGACAAGGATAAGTTCCTATAAATGATAATTCTTATAAAGAGAAACATACTTGATAATTCCTATAGTGGACCAATACATACTTGATAATTCCATACTTGATAATTCCATACTTGATAATTCCTATAATGATACGAAAGAAAAGGAGGTCACATGAAAATAGATACAGATAACTCTTATACCATACTCTACAATAAGTATTTGCTTTCATCAGCTGGCTATGTCCAAAATATGAAAACTAAAAGAATCCTTAAAGGGCCAGTGATAACGTTGTATAACAGTGAAAAAGATAGTAGCGATAGCGGTTATAAAATAAATGTAAGACTTAATTCCCTAGTGGCAGAGCACTTCCTACCCAATAAATATAATTGGAAGTTTGTAAGACATCTTAATGGTAATGAAGAGGACTGTTCTGTTAACAACTTAGAGTGGAGCCTTACCGCAGAGAAAGAAGATAAAAAAATATATAAATTGATACACGTAAACAGGGGACTGTATTTATTTAGAAGTATAGCAGATGCTATAGAGAAAACCGGTATAGATTATTGGAGACTACGTAGATTATTACGTGATGAGACACTCCAAATTGAGGACTGGTTTAGCGTTAATAAGGTGAAAGGTCTTTGTGCGTAAAAGACAACTGTTAGTTGATAATGAGGTATTAAAATGTTAGATAATAATGAAATTGTAGAACTGAAAGAACTGATGGGTGATAAAACAAGTCACTTTGTAATGAAATCCATTGTAGAGGCTAGCATCCTGTCTAACGAAGGTAAGGACCTTTCTGTTATTCATAATGCTGTTAATGTCCTAATGGATAGTGTTGGGCATCAGTGTGTTCCAGAAGAAATCTACACGGAATACGAAACCATTAGTCTCAAGCTGTTTGAAATCGGAGATGTAGTCCTTAATGAAGTAGCTGAGCAAATGGATATGTATGAATTGGTATCTCTGAGTGAGAAGATTGACGCCTTTATGGAGGTTGTGTTTCCTACTTACCTGGAGACCTTAGATTAAGAACGGAGTATTAGATGTCCGATAAACTATTAGAGAAGAAACTCTCCTTAAAAGAGAGGTTGGACCAAGCCATGCTCAAAGCATCCACAAACTTCATTTGCCAGTTCCAAGATAAAATGGAGAAAGGTGAGTTAGTTCGACCAGAGGACGTTTGTTATGAGATTATGGTGGACAGAGAGGAGCGTGCTGCTGATAGACTAGCTGCTGCTGCTAAAATAATGAGTCATATGTATGTTAAGCCCGCTATTCAGAAAGAGCTTATTGTTAAGGAAGAGGAAAGTATTTCCGCCGAAGACAGAGACCTTATGAATCAACGTGTTGCTGAACTATTGGAGAAGGCTAAATGAAGAAACAAGATAAAGGGTTTCGTCGAACAAAGGGTATGCCAGAGAAAGCCTTTGAAGATGCAGCAAGAGCAGAAGAAGAGCAAGCACTAGCAGAGATGGCTCTTATGGAAGAGGCAGCTATGGCAGAAGAGGCTATGGCAGAAGAGGAAGCTAATCTTCCAGCTCGTAGACCTAACAAGAAAGCTGCTGTTAACCGTGCTTTGAAGTATAAGAAGACACTTTCAAAAGTCCTGAAGGATGACAATAAGCTTATCGAAATTAGAAAGCTATTGACTGACCTTTATGATGATTGTAGATACCACAAGCATCAGCAACGTATCAAGGCAAAGGATGCTGCTAAGTATTACTACAGAGAGAAGCCAGATTCTGCTGTGACGGGTGGTTCTCGTTATGTGGCACCAGTGGTCCAAGAGAAGGTAGATGACGCTCATACAGCGATTATGGACGTTCTACGTAAGATTGAAGATGACATTACCGTTAAGGGTTTGGACATGTTCAATAAGCTTACCCCTGCTGAAGAATCAATGGTTGCCTACCTTTGCAGTGTAACACTGTTTGGTAATAGTTTTGGTGAAAGTGTTCTCTCTACGGCTGTAAGGGATTGTCTTATCACTGGAACAAGTGCCCTGCGTTGGCGTATTGAGGAAGTAACAGATTTCGATATGGAATACTTCATTGATATGTCCAAAGAAGACATCAGTGTTATGGAGAATAACCTTAAGAAGAATCAAGTCCTGAAGATTACTGCTGAAGCAGAAGAAGATGGTGTAGATTTCTATGAGGTTCAGATAGCTACTCCACGTAAGCGTAAGCGTGTCAATTATGAACACATTGACTTTAACCGTATTATGATTGACCCTAATGCCACAGACGCTTCAGATGCTAACTATCTTTGTGTTCGCTCCTATTCTACAAAGGCTGAACTAATTAGTTCTGGTTTTGATAAGGATACCATTATGGGTATCACAACGGACATGGACTATGAGAGTCAGGTTCAACTTAACTCTGGTGTAGAGATGATTCCTAATTGGTCTATGCGGGATACACAACAAGACCGTGGTATGGATTTATTGCAGGTTAAAGAGCATTATGTTCGCACCTCCATCATTGATGGTGAAAGTAAGCTATATCGCTTTATGGAATGTAATAACACTATCTTTGATGTTATTGAAGAAGATGAGATTCCAGTAGCCCTGCTTCGTCCTATTCCTGCTACGAGAACACCTTGGGGAACAAGTTATGCGTTTAAGCTTCTGTCTATGCAGGATGCTAAAACAGCACTGATGCGTGGTTATATTGATAACATCCATAATGCTAACCATGCTCGTTATTTTGCTGTTAAGAATATGTATAATAAGCGAGACCTTATGGACAACCGTCCAGGCGGTATCGTAGAAGTAGACCAGATTAATGCTGTATCTCCTTTCGCTTATAATCCACTTCCTGGTGGTATTGATAACCTTATGGCTCACATTGAGACTGATAGTGATAATGCTTCTGGTATTAGTCAAGAGGCTATGGGTCGTGGTGAGAATGTTTATGCTACTGGTATTACAGCTACACAGATTCAGATTAATCAGTCCAAGACAGACATGACTCTTAAGAATCTTACTGTTGGTTTGATTTCAGGTATGCGTCGTCTATGTCGTGGTGTTTATAATGAGCATCGTAAGATTACTCCAGAACTGAAACCCATTAACGACGTTCAGTTATCCCTGGAACCAGAGTCTGCTCGTAGAAGCAAGGCAGCAGAAGTAGCCGGTATTTATCAGCTATTATCTCAAACACCATTTATGACTCCTCAATTCCAGTTCTCTCTGGTTAAGGATTATCTTGGTAATACTGGTAATGCCTTTAAGATTGGATTGCTTAAATCAGTTCAGGAGATTATGCAGGCAGCTGCTCAACCTAAACCTATGGACCAGCTTAACATGCAGGCTCTACAGGCACAGGTTCAGAAGTTGACAGCAGAGAGTCAGAAGATTCAAGTTGAAGCGCAGAAGACTGCTACGGATTCCCACGTTATGGTTCAGAAGGTTGAACTGGAAGCTGCTGAGTTGGCTCAGAAGTATAACTTGGAAGAATCTAAGTTGCAGTATGAAATGATGCGTGCTGCGGATGATACTAACATCCGTGCCAAGGAACTATTCCTTAAAGAAACTTCAGTAGGGTTGGAAGCCGAACGAGGAAGGGATGTAAGTTTTGGAAATATTGTAAGAGGTTAAAAATGAGCGAAGCACTAGTAAGAACACTCATCCTTAGTATGGATGATGAGGCAATTGATTCAATTATAGATACATTGACTAAGAGAGTCCAGAACAGGTTATCTTTTGCTACAGGGAAGGTAGAGTTTGATAGCTATGTAGATGAACTACGAGTTATCGACCACATACGTAAAGTCTTCCGTGAATGGAAACAAGACTTGATTGAAAACACAGAGGAGAATATAGATGACCAGCTTTGAAGAGTTCCTTGGTTCCATTGGAGCAGAAGAAGTAGAGGCTTTATCTGGTAAGGGTGAAGATACAATCGGAACGGATACCTTAGGAAATACCCCTCCTGATTGGGAGTATACAGACGATAATAAAGCACTTCTGGAAGCATTAGAGATTGAAGAAGAACTTGAAGATTTCGACCCAGAGGCAGAAGAAGTAGAAGAGGCTGAAGAGGAAGAAGGGGAAGAGTTAGAGGAAGAGGAAGAGGGTGCTGTTGAAGTCATTGAAGATTGGGATAGCGAGATAGAGCTACCTAATGGTCAAAAGGTCAGTGCTCGTGATATCCAAGCTATTGAGAATCTAACCAAACTTAAGATTGAAGTCCTAGAGGATAAGCAAGCTGTTCGTGCGAGGGAAGACCTTCTCAATCAGAATGCTAACTTCACTGAGATGGCTCTTAATCGTATCGCTTCTCAACTCCAAGATGCCTCTACTAAACGACAGCTGACTGAAAGTGAGATAGCTACATTTAATGTTCTGAATGCCGTTGGTGTTCAAATCTCTGGTCTAAGAGATAACTTCAAAAAGACTTATGCGACTGAATTACAGAAACACGATGCTAACGCTAAAAGAGTGTTACAGGATAATCTGAATACCTGCCTTACAGAGGTAGCAGAATTCTCTGATTATAATTCTCGTAATCAGATTAGTGATTACCTCAAATCCCAAGGTGTGGCTGACCCAGATGCCCTTTATAGGCAGATTGGTTATGACGTTAAGTTTATGAAAATCATTCGTGATGCGGCTAAGAATACACTTGTTCGTAACAAGGTATCTGCTAAACCAACGCAAGCAAAGACGCTGAAGGGTAAGGTGGTAAGCAAGGAGGTTCAATCCTTCTCACCAGAGGAAAGGATGGGTGTTAGCTCTGTGGATATGCCTAGCTATAAGCAGTTCCGGTCTCTTGGTCTATAATAGTATGGAAGTGTATGCTTCCATCAAAGGAGATAAACATGAAAGATAAATTACAGAGAGGTAACTACTGATGGGTGGAGGAGATTCAGAAAGCAAACAAGAAACGTCAGGGTGGCAACCCGCCCTTGACGCAGGTCAGGGTATTATTAATCAGGCTGGTAGTATTGCAGACCAGATGATGGGAACACAACTACCCTCTTTAAGTCAGACTGGAACAAATAGTAATCTGGCTGGTGCTTGGGGTCAAATGGGTGGTTCAGGTATGAACGACCTCGCACAACAGATGGGTCAATACGGCAACCAGATGATGGGCAATATTGGGCAACTAGGTGGTCTTTACGAAGAAATCGGTAAAGGCCCCAACATGTATAACCAGCAGAATAATCTCAGCACATTGATGGCAGGGAAGGAAGCTTACCTTGAGGATATGAATAGCTCTACAATGAATGCCTTGAATAAAGCGGTAGCTACACAGACTGGTCAACTCTATGGTCAAGCTGCTGGTGGTGGCAACGTAGGTAGTTCAAGAACTCAATTATCTGTAGGACAAGCCGCAGGGGATTTAGCCTCACAAGCTCAATCAACAATGGCTAACATCTATAGCAGTTCTTATGATACAGCGGCACAGCAAGCTATGCAGATGGAGCAAGACCGTATTAATGCACTTCAGTCACAGGCAGCCGGTATTGCTGGTATGGGTCAGATGGGTTCCTCTATGATGGGTCAAGCAGGTGATATCTATAACACTTCCATGCAGAATCAGTTAAACGCAGGTTTGAGTCAAGCTGAACTAGAGCAGATGAATAATCTTATCGCTTATCAGAATGCTATGGGTCAATACAATAAGCCTATGGATATTCTTTCTTGGCAGAACTCTATGGTTAATCCTTGGATGGGTGCTTCGCAGACAACCACTACCACAGGTCCAGGGGCTGATACTATGGGTCAGCTTATTGGTGCTGGTGGAACTATAATCGGCGGTCTTGGGGCAGGCGGATTCTTCGGAGGTTCTGATAAGAAATTGAAGGATAACATTACCATTGTTGGCAAGGATGATAATGGACTTAACGTCTATACCTGGGAGTGGAATGAGGTCGCACAAGAACTTATGGAACAGGGTTATGGGGACTACTTTGGGGCACCTAAAGGATACATTGCTCAGGAAGTTCAAGAGATTTATCCAGAATACGTTATTGAAACAGAAGGTGGCTTCTTAGCTATTAATTACGCTGCATTGGCGGTGGAAGGAGATACAGATGAGTAAGACAAGTTATTCCGCAACAGGTGTTGCAACTTTGGATAAAACTAAGGGTAAGAAGATTGATACCAGTAAGACCCGAGGTGTTGTTGCGGATGCAAAGAAAGAAGTGGACGCAGCGGCAGCTCAAAAGAAGAAAGATGAGGTATTGTATGGTGCTATCTCAGAAGTAGGTAGCCAAGTATCGGCTTCCTCGTCTAAACCAGCAGCACCACTTCAAGGTGCTCTATCTATTAAAGGTGGAAATGTCAAGGCAGGTAGACGTGCTGGTGATGCAACCCTTGAAGCAATTAATGCCCTTAAAGCCAAGCGAGGTAAATAATGTCCCTATTAGATATCTTTAGGAGTGAAAGAAAACCTATTGAGAATCTGAGATATACACCTGCTCCTCCCGCAACGGAGGAGAGTGCTATTGCCTCTCAACTCTATGGTAATCAACAACTACCTAACCAATCCCCAAATGTTGTCCCACAGTTTAATGCTAATGGACAACCTGTAATCCCTCAGAACACTAACGTAGCCCCACAAAGCATTAATAATCAGCCTGCTAACATTAACAATCAACCAGCCAGCGTTAATAATGCATCTACACAGCACGTTAGGAAACCAACTAGCTATTTCACCGCTACCCCTGACCAAGCAACTGCTGCTAGGAATGAATGGCTT
Source organism: Oplegnathus fasciatus (assembly GCA_003416845.1). NCBI lineage: Eukaryota > Metazoa > Chordata > Actinopteri > Centrarchiformes > Oplegnathidae > Oplegnathus > Oplegnathus fasciatus. The sequence goes on along the minus strand of NTHP01001388.1, from coordinate 17,350 downwards.
GCAAATAATTCTAGAATTAATGCTATCCCTCAAGGACAAGTATCTATTCCTCAGCACGGAACTACTGAACTTGCGAACTATACCGTTGGTGGAACTACAGGTGTTTCTGGCGGACAAAGACCAGCTCCTACATTTGCTGAAGTCCAACAGAAGGCGCAGGAAAGTCTCTATCAATCCCAAAAGGGTGCTTTGTTAGAAAAGACAGCCAAGGACGAAGAAACCAAAACGGAAATCGAGAATATTGATTCTGGTGGTGATAAGAACATTGAAGCTATCCGTAATGCTGGTTTAACTGTTGCCAATAAAACAGTTGATGCTGACAAAGGTGCTGAAAGACAGTTATCTAATTTTGAGCAGAAGTTAAAGGATGGGACAAATGCTGCTATCGCAGGTAGAACTACTCCTCCTAATTTAGGTGCTTTTGAAACTAGAACCCCTGAACAAGTAGAGGCTGATGCTAAGAAGGCCTCTGAAAGACCTCGTGTTGAGTTGGTAGATGGAAAACCTAAGGTTATTAATACCCCTAAAATTACCACTACGGACAATGCTGAGGGTGAGCCTGTTCCTGAAGAGGGTTCAGATGAAGAGAAACCAGAACTTCCAAAGGGCTACAATGTAGCAGAAATTTCTGCTATGTGGGATGAAGACCCACTTACTAAAGCTGAGGCTGTTAATAGGGCTGCTAATGATAAAGGTTTCCTTGAGTCCATGAAAGGTCTGACACAAGACCCTGATTTTTATAGGAATCTTATGAAGTTCGGTATCACTACCATGGCTGCTGCTTCTGTTCCTGGAGCTAATACTTTTGGTGCCGTAGCTGCTGGTCTTCAAGCAGGCCTTCAGGATTACATTGAACAGCCTGATAAGAAGAATGCTACTAAGTTATTTGAGAAGTTTGCTGAAAGTGGTCTGTTCTCCCCAGAGGACTATAAGAATGCTATGGCATCTGATAAACCCTATGAGGCTATGCTGCAGCTTATCAATGATAGGACTAAAGAGAAATCTATTTCAGAAGCCGAGGCTGCTGGTGAAGTAGCAGAGACTGAACATCTAAGAGCGCTAGAGCTGAAAGAGTATGAGCATCAATTAGAGATGAGGTTAGCCGAGAAGGAAGCCGAACTAGATGCCGCTAACCCTAAGAAAGGTGATAAGGATGGTGATGGTGACGGTGACCCCCTCGGTTCCGTCGGAGAGCAGTTTAAAAATGCCCAAGGTGCTATCACTATGTATGAAGATGCTATTAATGATATTCGTAGTTTAAGTAGTCTATCTCCAGAAGAGATTGATGAAAGAGCTGGATATTTTCAGGACTTCATCACAAGTAAGACAGGGTTAAACTTAGGTCAAGAAGCAGCAGATATTCAAGGCCAATTTATGGAACTTCAGTATACATTCCAGTATCTTGGTAAAGAATTGGTAGGCCCTGGATTGGGTCAGATTACCGATGCAGAGTGGAAGATTTTAGGTGGTTTGATTGAAAACATTAATCTTGGACAATCCCCTGAACAAATCAAAAAGCAGTTGGTTGAGGCTGAGACTAAGCTTCTGGCTATGCTACAACAAAAGAAAGCTGATGTAGCGGCTTGGGTTGGACAGAACCCAGAGGCTGCTGAATTTTATGCCCGTCAAGGCGTTCAAGTAGGCTCAGTGGTTCCTGAAAGTTCTGGAGACGTCTACACTGGTGGTGGCGGTAAGACTTATTAATCACTCCCTTCGGGGAGCACCGTCCATAGGAGAGATGATGAACATAACAAAATTACAAAGTATGAAATACCCAGCTACGGGTGGTGGTTTCAAGACTTGGGACCAATTAACACAAGACCAGCAGCAGGGTGTTATAGCAGAGCAACAACAACGTGGGCAACAGGGTTTACCTCAGAATCAACAACCTGATAAGGTTCTTAACAAAATCCAAGGATTGAGGTTTCCCGCAACAGGTGGTGGCTTTAAAACGTGGAACCAACTTACACCGGAGCAGCAAGAAGAAGTCTATGAAGAGACAGCTATTGATATGGGCGTAAGAACTACTGGTTTCAGTGGTGCCGTGGGTTCTTCTGTGGATAGGCTTCAAGGTGGCCTTCAGTATGCAGGTGGTGAACTTGCTAAACGATGGGGCTTTGAGGATAAAGGGGAAGAGTGGCAAAGAGCAGGCTTACGTAATTTAGATGAGTCTAATAAGTATGTGCCAGAGGTAGCCTCTTATAAGGATGTAGATGACCTTTCTTCTGCTGCTGATTATGTGGAAGGATTGGCTGGTAATGCCCTTCCTTACTTGCTCACAATGCCTGCCTACTCCAACCCTTGGACTGGGGCAGCCATGTTAAGTGCCAGTGCTGTTGCAGAAACTGGTGCTAATGCTTATGAACAGCAGAAGCTAAAAGGTGGTGTAGATTGGGGGGTGGCTACTGGCTATGGTGCTGGTCAAGCAATGATTGAAAGATTTATGCCTGGGTTTAGACAAGCCAAAGGTATGTTAGGCAAGACCGTAGGAAGAGGTGTAGATAGCGCTGTAAGCTCCGTTGCTCGTCCTTTGGTAGGTGACGCTAGTGCTAGAGTTGCAGGACAAGTAACTGGAGACGCTATAACCAAAGGAACAGCTGGTCTTATTACAGGAGGTGTCGAGAGTCAGCTACAAAACGCCTGGTCAAATGCTACACTTGGAAGAGACCTGACAGAGAATTGGGACGAGGCTTTAGTAGCTTCCACTGCTATGGGTGCCCCTATGCAAGCTGTCAGAGGTGCCTTTGGTAGAGACCCTGCTGTTGCTGATGCTTTCATTAGGGACAGGGAGGCAGCTCAAGCCCGTATGGATGAAAAACTTAGAGACCAGGCAGACTTAGAAACGGTTATCCGAGACAAGCAATCCAGGGGAGAAGATGTCACACTAGAAAACCATTCTCTTCAGAGCCTAAAAATGGAAATTAACGATTTATCCCAGAGAAGGTCTCGTGGAGCTAGATTTGATGATAAGGATGATGCAGATGTTCAGGCTGCCGAGACAGTCAGAGGTCTTGAAGAGCATGTCTTAACCAAAGAAGCAGAGTATAAGAAGGAAGTGTCTAGATTACGAAGAACTGGTCTAACCAAGGAGGCAGCAGAGAGTCGAGCAAATCAAACTCTTGGTGGAGAACTTAGGACCGTAAGACGAGATGCTTCAGAGGCAAGAGAGGCGTATGCTAATCAACATAGAGTTAAGAACTCTTTAGAGAATAGCTTAGGTGCTTTAAGGCTCATTCAGGAATCCGGTGGTAATGTAGGGATGGAAACACTTAGACAGAAAGTTCAAGTCCCTACAGGTAAAAGAGATAGTAATGGGAATCCTATTTACAAGGAGATGACGTTAGCTAAGGCATTGGGAGCTTCTAGGGGTTCCGGTAAGATTAGTGAACTGTCATCAAAACTTGCTAGCTTCTTACCTGGACCATTGTCTGCTCTTGGAGGTAGTTCCAATAAGTCCGAAGCATTACGAAATATCGTAACTAAGTTTAATACTAATTTCGATACTTACGTCAATAGTCTAGATACTGCTGGAAACCTTAGTGAAGCTAATAGGCTTAAATTAGAAAGGAAATTACGTGGTGTTAAAGGGGACCTTGTTAAATACATGAATGGTTCTTCAGATACATTATCAGCATCTACCTTACAAATACTGGGCTCATTAGAAGTAGGCACACCTGTTAAAAACCTTACTGGTGCTAAAGGACCCGAAGGGGAATCAGTAACTCGTGGGCGAGAAGACCAAACATCTATTCTATCCCAAGTAGAGGAAGTTCGTGCAGCACGTAAAATGCTTGGAGAGGTTGATGATGGTAAAGGTATCTTTAACGATGTAATGCTGTCCGCTGCTGGTGGTGTTATGTCTGGTGGTCTTACTATTGCCGCACAAGGTTTTGCTGGGGCTATCGGAGCACTTGGTAATAAGCTGTCTCGAAACAAAGTAAGTAGACTTCTTGATGAGTATGATGCTCAATCCTCCTTACTCGGTGATGAGAAACTTCGCTCCTTACGTCCTGATGAACGAGGACCTTTCAAGAAGAAGGCGATTCAGCTGAGAGATAAGATGCTATCTGCTAAGAATCAAACTGAATTAATGAAATACTTCAAACAGTATAATAAACTCATGATGCCGTCCATTATGCCGGAACAAGAAGACCGTCAATACAGCACGGAAGAGATTCAACAGTTAGAAAGTGAAACCACAAAGAAACCAGTATTAAGAGGAGCCCTTTCAGGTTCCTGATAAATAGCTCTCCTTCGGGAGAGCAAACCACTTGAGGAAATAAAATGCTATATACTCGTAAACCTATCAAACCAACAATGGATTTATCTTGGTTGGATGATGATACTGATGAGGTCTTGGAAGCCTTTGAGAGTTATGACAGATTCCAACGCATTGTAGATGAAGTAGAAGAAGAAATAGAAGACATAGAAGAAGAAGATATCAAAGAATCTTACTTTCTACCTAAGTCTAAACCCATTGTGGAAGAGAAACCTGTAGAAGAAGTAGTCCAGCCTAAGAGGGCACCAAACATGCCTCTCAGACGTCCATACAAGCCCGTAGAGGAGGTTTTAGAGGAAAGTGAGGCTACCCTACCAGTAGAAGAAACACCCCCAGAAGAGCCTAGGCCCCTATCCTACGAGGACATTCTGAAACAGAAGGAATTAGAACTTAAAGAGAAGGAACTCAATAATCAAGCGTTGAAGCTTGCCACTGAAGAAATCCTTCTTGAAAAGAATCTCTACAAGGAACAGATGAAGTTTGAAGATGAGGTATCTGAATACCATAGAGAAAGATTACTGAACTCCCTTGTCTCTAAACCGACTATAGAGGAAGAAGTCGAGGAAGTGGAAGAGGTAGAAAAAGAAGTAGAAGTAGAAAAAGAGGAAAGAGACACTTTACCTTTAGGTTCCGGTTTGGACTGGAGTGTATTTGATACGGAAGAAGAGATTGTAGCAGAAGAAGAAGAAGAAGAACGTCCTGTTCTACCGATGCCCGTTCCAGAGTATAAGATAGAAGAGGAAGATGTAGAAGAAGAAGTAGAGGAAGAAGAATCCTTTATTGAAGATGTAGAAGAGGAAGAAGAGTCTCCTATCGAAGAAGAAGAGGATGTAGAGGAAGAACCCTCTATTGAAGAAGGATACGAAGAGGAATACGAACCTAGACAGCCCTTACCTATTCATCAATACGTTTCCGAAGAAGTAATTGAAGAGAAATCCTTCTTACCTGTAAGAGACTTTATACCTCTTGATAGAGTGGACCAGCAAGCTGACATAGAAGCTCCTGATGAGGTTTTAGAGGATAACCCAAGCTACCCTACTGCCTCCGAACAAGAAGGCTTACAGGAGCTTACAGAAGAAGAGATAGAAGATGTAGAAGAGGATGTAGAAGGGGAAGAATCTCCTATTGAAGATATAGAAGAATCCCCTATCGAAGCTCCTACCACTGTTCGAAGAGTCCTACCTAGATTTAAGCCCTCTCCTGTTAGAGTAGAAGAGGAGGTAGAGGTCGTAGAAGAGATAGAAGAGATGGAAGAACAGGAGGAAGAGGATATGGGCTTTATACAGCGACTACCACTTGGCATTAAAGAAGAAGAGATTGAAGAGGTAGAAGAAGAGCTTGAAAAAGAGGACCCATTGGCCGAACTGGAGTTAGCTACCAAACGTAGTCAGTTTGAAGCTGATAAAGCTGAAGCTGAATTACGTTCTTTTGAAGCTCTGAGCAAGAAGCGCTCTATGGAAGAACAAGAAAAGGATTCCAAAGATAAGGCAGAAAAGGACGTTCGATATGAAACAATGCTTGGTAGGATTATGTCTGTCCAAGAACAGCAGATGGAAGAGGAAGATGCTATCCTACAAGAAATTGTAAGAGAACAACTTAACCCTGGAACTTCCTCTGCCTTTGTAAGGAAGGATAGGTTCTCTGGTGGTATCAATAGCTCCAAAGCATTTAGGCTTAGGAAAGAGCTAAAGGACTCCGTTAAGACACCTAAACAAATTAATAAACTAATGCGGAGAATGAATAATGTCTAAGGCATGGAAAGGTGTTATGAGTGATGTCGTTAAGGCTATGACCAAGGGTAGTAAAGCTACCGTCACCGTAAAACTTAAGAAACCCAAGAAAGCTAAGGCTACGGGTGGTCGTAAATACGTTAAGGGTTCTGTTGTTAAGAAGCAGAAGAAAGTTGCTAAGAAAGTTAAAGATTGGTTCAAGTCCTGAGGAGGATGTTATGGAAGGTATTTTGATGGAACGTCCTGTAGAAGGAGAAGAGCGTCTTATGGAAGGCCGTAGAGGTGGGATAGAAGGACGTATTAAAGAGTTGAAAGCCCGTATCAGAGAGTTGGAAAGTCGTCAAGGAGAAGACCATAGTGAGGAACTGGAATACCTCAGGGACGAATTAGAGGACCTTATGGAAGACCTTCACGGGGACGATGATTGGGATGATATGGACCGCCACGGGGACCGCCCTCTTGATGGTGCTCTTATGATTGTCGTAGATAAAAATAAAAAGAAGAATAAGTAATCGGCATTTGCCGAAAGGAGAATTATTATGTGTCCGTCCAGTCCCTCATATCAAAGAGACTACGCCGAAGAATATCGCACCAGTCTGAAGAACAACCCTGATACAAACAAAGACCGTAATCAACGTAAGAAAGCTCGTCGTCAAGTTGAAAAGAAACTTGGACGTAAGCTCAGCCCAGACCAAGTTGTAGACCATAAGAATCCCATCAAATCAGGTGGTGGTAATAGTGGTGGTAATTTGAGAGTTAAAACTCGGTCCGCTAACGCCTCTCACGGAGGGAAAATAGGGTCGTCCAAAGGCAAAGCATCGGGTGCTCGTAAAGCTAACGCTAAAAAGTATAAAGGTGCTTTAAGCGGTAAATAAAGGAGAGGAGGATGTTCGGATATAGGCATTTAAGAGAGTTCGAAAGGGAATTCTGGAGAGGTTTAAGAGAAGAGGACTACACCTTGGCTGAAAGTGCTCTTGACCTTGTTAGGGAGATAGCCCAGTCTGAAAACAGACCCGAACAATCCTCCATCGTTAAAGAACAATTAAAAACTATGGAAGGAGTTTGGGACACTATCACTAAACCCTACCAAGGTATCGGAGAAGAGAATGCCATTCATCGGAGAGATAAAGTATAACGGCGCTTCAGTGGTAGCACCTATCAAAATCACAACACCGACTCAGTATTGGGATTACGACGCAGTAGACATGGATACGCCGGTGTTTATAAATAATCCTATCCTATTAACCACAGAAGGATTCGAAGAGGTAAAAAGCTGGGAAGTTATCCAAGGAGACCTATTTGCTGAAGAAGGGGATATTACATCATCATTCCCCTATACAGCTAGACAGGTTGGTATGGATAAGTTAGAGATTGATATCCCACAGGATACTATGTGTGAAGGCTTTATTACTGTTTATGCAAAAGGTCAAGACACCAATGGTAATTGGGGTAGAGATAATTGTTTGATTCATTATCAGAATCTACCTGAGCCAGCGGAAGAAGGTCATACGTTTAAGGTTACTTCTGAAGACCTCTTGGGTTGGTATAAGAATCTTGTTCGTGGAAGGGTAACCTTTAACGTAGAGACTACCTATCCTGATAGCTATACCTTTAAGACCATCCATACGAAACAAGGTAGTAGTTTTAAAGATGACCCCCAAGAAGAGATTTATGAAGGCAAGGATATCGTTATCACCTTTAATAGTGAACTACCACATACTGTAAATCACACTGTAGATGTGTATGCTTATGATGGGACAAATCAAGTTAACGTTCAGTCCTTGGTATTACATGAGTTACCAGAAGGGGTGGACCCTATTAGATATCGTGGAGGTCTCTATGAGTAAAGATAAAAAGAAAGACAAACATAGTTCGTGGATTACCAAACTTGGAAAGAAGTTTGATTTAGCATATCATCTAACTGGTGGAGATGATGGTGTGTATCATAAGGTGCTTAATGAACAACTACCTCGTGCTGTTAACAAAGCTGGTTCTAAGATTATAGAGCCTTTTGCCAAGATTGATAAGAAGATTAATCCTCTTCGTAAGATTGACTTATATGATAAGATTGCTACTGAATCAGAAACACGTCCTGGTGATGCTTTAGCTACTGCTGCTGGAGCTTTCTTTGGTGGTGGTGCCCTGTTAGGGGCTATGGGTGGTGGCTCAGCAGGTGCTGCTGGTGCTAGTGGAACAGCAGGTGGCACAGCGGGCGGAACGGCTGGTGGGGCAGCAGGAGGCACCTCTGGTGGCAGTATGTTTGGTAATATGTTTAGTAAAGAAGCCCTCATCAAACAGGGTGTTAAGCAAGGTGCCAAGATGATGGCTAATCAGTCCCAAGCAAAACAGACACCAGCTCAATCCTCTGTGGCAGCATCTCAGCAAGCATTTGCACAGAAGCAAGCGGACAACCGAGCCAAACAGGAAGCTGAACGAAAGGCCAAAGAAGAGGAGCGTAAGCGTAAAGCAGCAGAATTAGAGGCTGAACGTAAACGTATCGCTGAAGAGATGAAGAGTAAGAATACATCTGCTCGTCCTTCTTCTGCTCGTCCAGCTTCTACCGCTTATTCAGGTGTCTTGGGTTCTAAGTAAGCTATTAGAAAAAACTATCAGTTTCTCTATAGTAAGATATTTATTTATTATACAGAGGGTGATAGAAAAAATAATAATTTAATTTAAATGGTAGTATTTATTAACTTTTTCTATCAAAAGTATAGACATACACCCCTTCTCTTGGTAAGGTAGTATATTCAAGATTTCTTGTATGGGCAAGAGGATTACTAATGTAAGGGGAGTATGATGTTGGCGGTAAGTGAAAAAGGTTTTGAAATTCCGAGTTTAGGTGAGATTGTTATGACAGCGACATTGAAGACTGGCAGAGTTGGTTGTGGTAAGTCCATTGAAGAATTGAAGATACTTGATAAGAAGCATCATCTTATTATAGGAGAAGAGGATACTTGTTCCGTATTTGCTTCTTTAACGAAAGTATTATCTTCTCAATCTTATGAGTATTTTACACAGCAGTTAGGGAACGCTAATGCTAGATTGATTGATGGGGCAGGTGCTGTTGAGATGGCTACTATTGCCATTAACTCTGGTTATAAGGGTGTCCTCTTTATTACCCATAAAGCTATGAGTCTTCTATCAGAGACTACGTTAAGTAAAGTAAATCTTATCATTGACGAGCTACCTACAGCTGACTTGGTTAAGAAGGTTGAGTTATTTTATGAAGATAATCCTTTAACTAATCCGGTATTCTTACAGGAATGGATTGAATACAGTCCCACAGAAGACCAAGGTTATAAGAGTGCCACTCTTAAACCAGAGTTTAAAGAAGATGCTATTAGACAAGAAAGAAACATCAGAGAAGGTGTAGATAAAGTTTACTCCAAGACAGTGGCAGACATCCTACAGTTTCTTATCCGAGAAGAGGACGTTCTTTATAAATTATTAGTTTCTGCTGAAGAGACAGGTAAGAGTAAAAAGGCCATCCATAACTATAAGGCTTATGATACAGGTTCCTTAAAGAGAATCATGGAATCCCCTAAGTCAATAGTCTTCCTTACAGCGAATAGTCAAGATAACGTTCTTACCTATACAGCCACTGCTATGGGTTATCACTTTAATGTGGAGACTATCTTGGAACAGAAGCATAAGCATAAGGTTATCATCTACCCTCTTATGAGTAGTGGCAGGTGGTCTGGCAATCTACGAGATAATACCGCGGTTAGTAACTTTGTATTATCCAATACAGCTTATGAAAACTTTAATGGAACAGGTGCTGAACTTATTCAAACCTTCGCTATGGATAGATTAGGAGCAGAGGACTTACTCCTATTCAAAAATAAAGATACAGACGTATTGCCAGAGCTTATGAATGAAACTAACTTTATCAGCACAAATTACGTTCATGGTTTAAATGCCTATAGTGCCTATACTAAGGCGGCTTATATCGCCTCTACCAGATTAAATGGTTGGGAGGATAGAGTCCTTAAGCTCTTTGCCAAGGATAAGGGATTGGATGCTACCTTGATGTCTGAGAAGTTCCTGATTGAGAATAACCATGAAGCTTGCTACCAATGCTTAGGAAGAACTTACATAAGAACATCTTATGTTGAAGATGGGGAGACTAGTGTCTTCATTGTTCCAGACATGGAGTATGCTCAATACGTTCAAAGCAAGTTTGAAGAGGGTTGCTGTGTTATTGACACATCGTATAGTTTGTTATCTGCCTCTGCTAAAAAGAAAGAAGAAAAGAAAGTAGAAAGGAAAGAGGAAAGGTATCAAGCTGTTATAAACGTTCTTCTTGAAAAGCGGAATAATAAAGGTAAGAAGAAAGCTGATAGGGTAGATATCAATAGTATCTTAGAAGCAAATAAACTCTCTTCTGCTTCATTCTCCCGCTATAAAAAAGAATTTCGGGAAAACCTTAAAAAGGATGGTTATTTGTGAGGTAATTATGTTTAAGCTTACCAAGGCTGAACAGGAAGTTCTCCTTGGGAGCTTTACTGGAATAGGCCGTAAAAGAAAATATACGTCTGATGGGAACCTTTATCTATACCACATTCATATTCCAAGGGATAAGAATTCTTTAGATAAGGGTTACATTGGGATATCAGACTTACCGATTAGGAGATGGCATCAACATCTAAACGCTGTCTATAAGGCAAGATTGGATGGCACTAGTCATCCCCTCTATCGGTTTATGATTGATAACTTTGTTCAGTTCTCCATCGTCTATGGTTCCTCTAATCCAGAGGAAATCATTTCTTTAGAGAGAGCATTACGTCCTGAAGCAATGATTGGATTGAACAAAGGTAAAGGTGGTGTCCATAAGGCAGCTACCGTAAACGAAGAGTTAGTATCTAAGTATCTGATGCTTCTACAAGAAGAAGAGATAGTAGAAGAGATAGTAGAAGATATAGTAGAAGATACAGAAGAAGAAGAGATAGAAGAAGAGACAGTAGAAGAAGATATACAAGAAGAAGATACTGTCCAAGAAGATACTATATCTACAGAAGGTATCGCATTCCCTATGGAGGATTACATAGGGGAAGAATTAAACCCTTTTAAGCTGGATGACCGTCTCTATTAATCCAGCAGAGGGTGGTATTGCCAGGGAAGGCATGGATAAATATAAATATAAGATAAGAAGGTATGAAATGAATATAAAAAGAGAGGGACCGCTATTCGTCTATAAGATTGAAGATGGTCGTTATTGTAGGGTATACGCTTGGAATTTTGATTATACAGTATGCTATAAAACGAAGCTATACGATGGTAATCTAATCTATACAGAGAGTATTAGTCAATCCAGATTACAAAGTAAGGTGAGTATGGATTTGTTCCGTAGAGCTATGAAAGAAGCCCTGTGAGCGTCTCTATGGGGTTTTAGAAAGGAGGTAATACAATGGCAAGGGGTAAGTGGAAAAGCCTTAAAAAGAAGCAGCATACGCTCTATGCGATACATCCTGTAGGGGTGGATAACATTGAAGATTATTATATCGGTGTGAGTAGCAGACCTGCTATTAGGTGGGAAGAGCATAAAGAGGAATCCATTAAAGGTAAGGGTTATCTTGTTCATCAAAAGATGCGTGAACAGGAATGTGCCTTTACTGTTTTAGAGGAAGGAACTGAAGAGGATATCTATACTCGTGAATACGAGTTAAGACCAGAGAAAGGTATAGGCTGGAACCTAGCAATAGGTGGTGTCATGGCAAGAAATAAATCCTTCCCTAGAAAGATAACTTCCAAGTTAAGAAAGAGCTTTGTTGAAACACTTCCCTTAAGTTTAAGAAATAAACCCATTGTAAAGTATCTTCTTTCTAAGAAGATTTATCTAAAACCTGTTATTAGTTATAGGAAGAAATCCTCTAAATACAGTGAGGTCTATGCAGCATCAAGAGGCAAGACCTATCAAAAATACTTTAAATTTACAAAGGTAAAATTAGGCGTCATTAAAGTTACTACCGTTTAGGGTATCAGACCAACCTGTAAATCTACAAGCCATCTTATCTATAATCTGTTCAGTCGGGTTCTTCAGATATACAGTTTCCCAGAGGACACTTCTAGTCCTTTCGGGATTAACTCCTGTCACTACACGTATCACTTCATCACTATACCCCTGCTTATAATAAACACTCTCCAAACTCCAATCCCCCGTCCCCTTATCTTCCCCAAACGGGAATAACATGTATTCTTTTAGTAGCATATAAATTCCCCTATGTATTCTTTTAATAGCATACAAGCTCTCCTATGTATAACATATAAATTCCCCTACATATTCTTTTAATAGCATATAATCTCCCCTATAAAAAAATCTATCATACTCTCTATACACATTCTTACTATACGGAAACTGATAGTTTTTTTTGTGTATAAATCCTCTCCCTCTATGTATCCCTCTAAGGAAGTATCCCTTCCCCTATGAAGTAATTATCCCTCTACTATATCCCTCTACTATATTCCTCTATGAGTATCCCTCTATAGTATTCTTATATGATATGTCCCTCTTCCTATACTCTGTTATACCAGGGTAATCCATACGTATAAACCTATACACTGGATACAAGCGATAAAATACAAGCGATAATGCCTATACATAATGCCTATACACATACATACGTATGGACTACCCGGTATCTACGTAGATAGACAAAGGAGGATAATACAGGAACATACAAGAGAAACAAGAGGAGTATTTCTATACATAGCTTCTATCTGATAGAAACCATTTACTACAACGGAGGGGCAGAGGGGTGCTAGCCATTTATAAGTCTTTATAAGTCTTTATAAGAGGTCTTATAATTTAAGTGTTGTAGACCTCAACTGGTTGTAGGTAAAGATACAGCATAAGAAAATCCTATATAAGAAATCTCTATACATACATAAGGAATCCTATCCTGTAATATACTACATACAAGATAAGGGAATCCCCTATCCTGTATGCATGTCCTTGGAGGGACAACTAGTAAAACCACTTGAGGTTTAGACTATACCTTACTACGTTAATACAAAATACACAAGTTATAAGATACATTTATAGGTATACATACTCTTCTTATATACTCTTCTTGTATGCTCTTCTTATATACTCTTCTATACGCTGAAAAGAAAAAGAAAAAGAAAGGTATAGCATAAAAACCGGAAAAGCGTATAAAAGGTCTCTTATGCTCTTCCGCTTTTTTAAACACATCTGATAGAAACATAATTCGTAATATAAAAAAAATAAATAGAGTATAAAATAAAATACAGAACATACAGTATACAGGCTCTTCTAACTACTATCTGATAGAAAAGTAAAACGATAAAGACGCGGGGTATAGGGTGCTAGCGGCGCAGGAAAAGTAAATTGAATTTTACCCCCACCCCCTCTAGGTATACCGTTCATTTCAGCGAATATAGATAATAATAGTTCGTAGTAGTGGCATAAAAGCGTGCCACTACTCTGACCGAGGGGATAGTATCCGTAGATATACGTAAATGATTGGGACATCTACGTATAGGTAGCATTCCTTATTCCTTATGTGGAAAATACGTATACGTGTAGGTGTATCTACATACTGTATGTAGTTATACGTATAGCAATAGGGAGTTATACGTATAGGCGTAAGTGTAGGGCTATAGGTATATGCCCTATCAGTGTAGGTGTAATTACTTATTGACATAGGTATATCTACAGGGGTGTGTAGGTGTTATCCCTTACCAGTGCCAGGTCTATACGTATGCCAACCTGGTGGTAACTACGTATGTGTGTAGTTATATCTACAGGGCTACGTATAGATACGTATGTATATAGGTGCTTATACGTGTATAGGTGCTTATACTTACATACATACGTGATAACCCTTATCCTTATACGTATTACTACAAAGGGTATGTAGTTATACTTAGGGCACCTGGTAGGCTATACGTATGTGTGTATGGGATACTACCTACTAACCTGGAGGTTATACTATATATAAGTATAAGCCCCTATATAATAGGTATTCTTCCTTATACCATTTAAAGTTCCCTGTGGCATAATAGCTACATCAACGGGGCAGACGCCCTACTACTTAAAAGGGTTTAAAGATGAACACTGAACTGAACAAAGCAATCGAAGCAAATAAAGCCACTATCGTTATCCTGAAGAAAAGCATCGCTCAAGGCTATGATGTGGACTACTACAAAGCCGCCCTGCAACGCAGTGAAGAGTCCTTAGCTAAACTGGAAAAGACTCAATCCGAAATCAGTGCAGCCCCTACAATCGCCGAAATGATTGCTAGAAGGAAAGCGGGGCTGTAAGCCCCTCCCTTCGGGGACAAAGCAAGAGCAAGGATAAGTATTATTCCTTATATCAAGTATACGAAATAGTATTTATAATTCAGTTTCAAGTTTAGGAGATTAAAATGAAATTATCCAAAGGCGTTATCACTGTTACTTTTTCAAAGCCTGAAGGTCACATGGGTTTTAAGATGTTGATTGAAAAACCCTGTGGCTATTCCTATGCTCAGAGTGTAACCAAATGGGAAAAGGAAGAGATGGAAGAAAAATTGAAGGCAGATGGATTTAAGTAATATTACTTATAGATGTGGGAGGCAACTCCCACTATAATTCAGTTTCTTCTTTACAAGCACTTTGAGGAAAACAAGATGTCCCAGATGAAAGATAAGTTTCAAGATAACATAGACTCCCTGATGGAAAAGGCTCAAGACTTGCTCCTGAATGGCACAGACTTTGAGTTGATATGGGAAGCACTGGAAAGACTGGAAGAGCCTTCCAAGAAATTGGACGATAAGATTAAGGCAATGGCAAGAAAAGCAATTAAGTAAAAGTCCTTATAGATAAGGGAGTTCGCTCCCTTTATAATTCAGTTTCAAGTTTAGGAGATAGTTATGAAAAAGTTTATTTTTGTTGCGATGTTGGTTATGAGTTCAGTTTCTCAAGCATGGGAAGTGGAGCGGGAAACTTCGAGTGAATGGCTTTTAACAAAGTCCGCTGTATTCGGGGATTTATCAGCAAGGCTTTACAGATATACGGCAGTAAATGGGACGGTCAACAAAATACTAACCTTTAAACTAACCGATACAGAAACTTGTAAGGAAGTAAGGGCTAATAGGGAGGATAAACATTTACAGTATAGCAGTGCTTATGAGACCATAGAACTAATGGGAAAACGGGTTGTATTGGGAGCTTACTGTGGGGACGTTTCAAGCTCTGTCGTAACGTATCATTTTACAGATGTGGCTACAGAAAGATGGGCAGCCGATGAAGTAGCGAAAGGTAAAATATTTAAGGTAAAAGGAAGCATCTTTAAGACTTCAAAATTAAATAACTTTTAAGTAAAAGTCCTTATAGGCAGGCTTCCAGGTCTGCCTTATAATTACCACATCAACTCAGGAGATAAACCCATGTCAGTTATGCAAGATTACAAGAAACGCCCAGAAGTAGCAAAAGAGAAAACTCCATACGTGGGAATACTTATTACAGCGGCATTGTGGTCAGTCGTGGTAATATGGGGATTTTACGAAGCTACAGGTGGATTACCCCTATAAGGGGTTTTCGCTTATGTGTAGGTATAAACCCTATACGTATAAGACGCACATAATAGGTATAATTCCTTATACGTATAAGACGCATAATTTTAGGTAAAACCACTATACGTATAAATACATTATTATTAGTAAAAACCACTATACGTATAAGCCACAAAAATTTAGGTAAAAATACGTATTGTAAATGCCGCAGTAGTGCGGCGAAACGGCAGTCCGCACTACTCTGAACTGGCGTCAAGTGTGGAAAATACTTACTTGACATACGGTAAATACGTATAGGTATAATCCCTAACTTGACCTGCGGTAAATACGTATAGGTGTAATTACTTACTTGACACAGGGTAATTACCTATATGCGGGAACTACCTACCGATGTAGTGGTTATCACCTACCAGGTTGCGCTAAACGAATTTTAGCTCCAAGGGACAAACTCCTAAAAATGAGATAGGTATTCCTACCTACCAGGTTGTGGCTAATCGCCAGGAAAATGTTTCACGTGGAACACTAAGTATTATCCACTAACAATAAGTATTCTTCCTTATGTTCTTTAAAGTTCGTTATGGCATAATAGCTACATCGAAACGGGGAACGCTTCCCCACTAACTGAAAGGGTTTTAAAATGAACGAAGTTATCAAAGCAACCAAAGCATCTATCGCCGTTATGGAAAAAGCTCTGAAAGTAGAAACTTGCCCAGATACAAAAGCATTCTTTATCGAAGCTATCGCCAAACGTAAAGCAGACCTGAAAGGATGGGAGGCGTAAGCCTCTCCCCTGGAGGGGATAAGGGTAATTACTTATACACTTTATAATTAATTATCTTTATAATCTTATTTCTTACTTAGGAGCTAGACCATGAAAGACCCATTTGATAATCTCGTAACTGCCAAAAAACCTACACCTCGTAGTCTGATTGTTAAACGGTGGTTAGCGGTAGCGGTAGCTGTATCCACATTAAGTTTTCTTTACATCATAGGATAAATACGTATAGGCAGGCTGAAAGGTCTGCCTTATAATTCAATCTCTTACTTAGGAGCTACAAGATGAAAAAGTTAATTATCGCCATACTCGCTACACTGTCTATGACTGCCCATGCTGGAAACAAGGTTGATAATGTGTATCTGTCCCAGATAGGTCATACAACAATGATTACCTCTTTCGATGGCAGTGATAAAAACTTTTCTCTGTCCTACACTAAACACAAGGGCGACGTAGAAGCTCATATAACCTACGTAGGAGAGCGTTTCTGTAGGGATGGGGAATCCATAGGGGTCATCAATGAAAGGCGTGTAGCGATAGCTATAACCTGTCACAATGGACATACAAGATTCAGTCCAGCCACAGGCGAGGGACAATACTACCTCACTAAACTAATGCGTTCAGAGGTAACAGTGAAAATGGGAGAACTGGTATTCAAAACAAAAGGTTTTAAGAGAGCATTAGAGATTAGTAAACAAGCCGTAATTTAATACGGCTACTACCTATAAGTGTAATTCCTTATAACCAGGGGATTATGCTTATAGGTGTAATTCCTTATAAAATAAGTGTAAATCCTTATACGTATAATTACTTTATTATTAGTATAATCCCTTATACGTATAAGTCGCATAAAATACGTAGAAACCCTATACGTATAATCCACATTATTTTAGGTAGAATTACGTATAGACAAGCCCCAGTAGTGCGCCAAAAAGCCGCGCACTACTCTGAACTTCCAGGATAAGCCACATCACATTAAGTAGTTCCCCTTATGGTGCTCCAGGTGGTAGTGGTTTATACTAGATTCATCAAGTGAGGGGATGAGCCC